>RSEH01000143.1:0-121923 GCA_006503475.1 Stentor roeselii
GAATTCGACACAACCAAATCTTCAACTTCAACAGTTTCTCCAAGAGCTGAATAAAAAGCCCCTAAGTTCCTCGAAAGATAGTAAAACCCGTGATTATCAAGTTGTCTCACAACAACCTTCTTCTTCACATTAACCAAAACCAATTTTTTCGCATCACAAAAAAAACAATTTTCATCATCTTTAAAAAACACAAAGTCTATCAAAATATCATTTTTTACAAGAGTATCAAGAAGCATTCCATTTTTAAAGTCAAAAACTTGAACATCATTCCTAAAAATCACGACTTCTGAGTAGTTGGGGTGAAGGACAAAGTCAATTTTTCCCATTTCAAAAAACATGAAAATTTTTTGACGATTTAAAACATTCCAAATATTTATCCGATCATTGACGAACTTAGCGAACAAGTACTTTCCATTATTCGAGACTTTAAAGTAATCAACAGGATTCTGACAGTCAGTCCTAATCTTAAACTCTTTAACATAATTCCAGAAGTTAAAAATTACGAGATTAAATTTCGAGTTCTGGAAAACAATCATCTTGAACTTCGAGTTCAAAGCAACGACTCTACTTCGATTTCCAGTAATTTTCATCAAAAACCTTTTAGAAGGCAGTTCGAACAAGAAAATCTTTGAATTATCAGAAATGACTAAAAATTTTCCGTCTTCCAAATAAGCTGATGAGTTCGGATTCAGTTTTGAGTCCATTCGAACTGAAAACTCTTCAAAGTATCTGTGAGATTTGAAGTCTTTTGTCATTAAGCAGAGATCAGGCCTTGACAGGCCTGAGGATAAATAATTATCGAAAGGGATTCTTTTGAAATAACTGAAAAAGATTAAAAGTAACTCAAGTTCTAAAAAGTCTTTAAAGTTAAGAGCCTTGTTTTTTAAAATCTCTTCTAAATTCAAGAGTTTTCTTTCAAGTTTTTGTATTAACTTTGAGCAATCTTGAGATAAATCAGATGATTTCTGGTGAAGGAATAAAAAGATCTTTAATTTTCTTGTCAGATATTCAATCAAGTCTAGACCTGAATGTGATTCTGAAGGAGAGAAGTGGAAATTAGAAGGAAAGAAAAAGTAGTTAAAATCGCAGTATTGAAAATGAGGCTTTAAGTACTTTTTCTTTTTGAAGAGGAAACAATCCATGCATTGGACTTGATTGTCCCAGGATTTTGTCAGATTGCTCAGGATGGCTTTCATTTTTATTATTGGCTGGAGATTGATTATGCCTTATCGAGTTAAAATTTTATTAGAGTAGCTGGTGATTAGACCAAATTTTTTTCGTAGGGAAAAGTTCTTTTAGAATTTTTAATGACCAGTGGAATCTTTGAAGGATGTTCAGATTGTTTTCGAATGTTCAACACAAGCTTTACTGAAAGTGGCTTTCGAGGCAAAAACGACGAGAATGATTATTATTGATCTTAATTATATATCAATTTGGAAAAATTTAAGTAATCAATATTCAATTTTCTTTATATTTACAAATTTTCACTTTTGAGAGAGGTTGGGTGAATATCCTGTAGGTTTAAACCAAATAAAAAAGTCTATAAAGGAGTATGGGTAAAATTTCATATATCTAATCAGGGTAAAGATTTCGCGATATATACTATTTTGGAAAATGATAAGCGTCATTCATAAAGACAGCTTATCTTACTTGTCTCGGTTTTCAATATATCACTTCTATAATCTCATGATTATTAAAGTAGCTCTTCAAGTATTCGATTATATTATAGTTATTGTGAGAGAGTATATGTACTATGAAAGAATTTCTGTTATTAAGGATGGATATTTAGGAATGATTTATAAAAGATATTCAAGATTTAAAAGAACTTTTTAATATGATGCTCTGACGATTGTTGGTTCTCTTTTTTGTTCCTATTACTTTAAAAGTATTTTCTTTGAAGGCAATTTCAAAATAAGTCGCTTTAAATGATGCAAGAAAGTCTTTAAGTTAAATATACAATCAATAAAAGTAATAATAATAATATTTTAGAACATCAACACACAAAAAAAACACAACATCAGAAGAATATTGATTGATTTGGGTTTTGTATTAATTTTTACCATCGTTCAAATGCCTTTAAAGAAAAATTTTTGAATCTGATAGTTTACTGATATTATAAGAAAATGATGAAGAATTCGAGGTAAATCAGGTTAAATCTTTCATGTTTAAAACATAGATAGGGTCGATTTCTTCTGAATCCTGAATTCATCGAGCTTGAGAGATTTTCATCATATTTCGAGATAATTTATACTCCTCTACATCGAACATTCTACTCAATATTAGTTCATATTAAAAGATTTTCATCCTCGAATATGTAAACTGTTAGAGTTGATTATTGGGAGGTTTTTGGAAGATGTAAAATTAAGATCATTATGAATTCTATGAATAATATATTCAAAATCCTGTCAATTTAAAAATTTACTTAAGAATCTAAAAGAACACCCTGCAGAAACCTTTTTGATGATATCACTTACAATAATTACTTAAGACTATGAAGATAACTGCAAAATTTTGGTAAATTATTTCATCATTGTTTTATCTCTGCTAGTTTTAATCTCAGATATTTTCAAATTTAAGGAATTTCTTGTAGATAAATAAATCCATAAAATCTCTCTGTTGATATTTAAACTTTAGAATTTATGAGTAAATCTTTTATTTGAGAGATGATCATTTGATAACTGCATACACATATTTGTGAAAATTTCCTTGAAATCACTAACTTGATAGATTTCTATAGTTAAAATCATTTAACTTAATCACAATTATTAGGCAGGAATATTTCAAGGTCCGGAAACTTAAGATCCTCAATACAAAGTAGCATAGATAATTATTCAAAAATGTAAATATCAAGAATTTCAAATAAAATTTATTTCTAATTAAATATATCAAAGTTAATCAACTCAACTTTATTCCTAAATAACTATTCTTTATATTCTTAAAACAAGAATTACGGCATCTCACATAGTTATTCTAATTATCTAAACTAAACGACTATAAAAGCTCTTTTCATCTCTTTCATAAATGAAGAGTTCATCAAATTTCTCAGATGTTTGAATCTCATGATTACTTGTCTTGAAGTCAAATAAATCAAAGCCTTCCAGTGTATCTAAATTAATTTTCTTTATTTTCTTTTTTTCTAGTTCATATACCAAGTAATCAGAATTAAAGCAGAGAAAACTACAACAGTTCCTAAGATTAATCATTAGTCTTCCTTGAATATCAAAGATTGAAAAGGAATCACCTCCAATAATACAAAAATTTTTAGAATTTCTCGAAATCTTCGCCTGAATTTTTCCAAGTGATTGTTCCTTGAGTTTAAATTTAGTTTCTTTGTTTGTATTATTCTCGATCCTAAGAAGGATAAATTTCATTTGTTTGGTGTAGAGTAAAAAGTACTGATCGTCTAAAATAATACAAAATTTGTACTTTGAATTGCAGAATCTTTTCTCGTAAAGCAGTACTTGAGATGAAAACTCATAAATCCTTATAAAAAGTGACGTTGTCAAAATAAGATATCGAGAATTCTCTGAAAAATATTGGTGTTCTGAAGCACAGTCTGGAAAGGTATATAGTTTGAGGCTATCTTCAATGTCAACAATCATCAAATCGCTATCTTTAACCAAGCAAACGTATTTATTAAGAAATACTCCATTTGTGATGCATCCTTCTGTTGAAAATGTTTGAGTTGCTTCAGTATTTGAATCATAAACTATTAAAGTTTGATTTGAGAAAAACACCAATAAATTATTTTGAATAAAAGGACTTATTTCTGGATCTAGTTTGAACCTTGTCACAACTCTTTTTTCAATAACGCTAAATAAAATCACTTCATAATAAAAATCAAGTCCTACCAAAACAACAATTCTCTCAGAACTTTTAATATAAAAAGCATTCTTAATATTTCCAAAACATTCAATATCAAAATAATTAATCAAAAAGCTCTTAAAAACCGAGAAAACAGCGAGTTTCGATCCACAATTAAACAAAATCAATCGATCCTTAACAGCGAAATCAAAAAAGTCAAACTGTTCAACCCTCTTCACCTTTATTTTTCGAATCATAGTTCCAGTCCTAATATCAAAAGCCTTAACCTTCTTATTAAATAACAAGAAAAGATGCCCAAAACAAGTGAAAAACTTCTTCAATTCACCAAAAGATTTCAACTGAACTTCAAATTTGAGACTTTTGTCCTCCCTTCTTAGAACTTTTAAAGTATTTCCCTTTACTAATGTTATCATTTTTCCCTCTTCATCGATTGAAGGGGGCGAATCTGATTCAAAGACTTTTGGAAGGCTTGAAAATTTTAATACCATAAAATTTTTAGCACTTTTGTTACTTTGGACTAGGAAGTTCTTAGTTGACGTTAATGCAAACCGAGATTTTTCAGGCAAATTGAAAAATTCTTCACTTTCTTTCAGAGTTGGAATTATTTTTTCATAAGAGTTTGACGATAAGTTAAAAAATTTATAGATACTTTTTGATTTAATCACGAGAAAGTCGTTGTTGAATGATTTTAAGGAGTGGTTTTGTGGAAATTCAGTAGGTTTAAATTTATTTGAGTTGAAGAGGTCCCAGGTATGAAGAATGATTTGTTTGGGGTTGTAATAAACTTTATGGATTTTTCCTTTTTGAAAGATGTACATCTGTTTCATGTTTTTCTCTATAACTATTGATTTTTCCCTAGCAATCTTTTCGATCATTTGTCTTTGCTTCTTTTTCATCAAATCTTCACGAATGAAGACATTATAAGAACTAAAATCAACAAAAGGAAATTGTTCCTTAATCAATTCCTCTTTTCCATAATTAGACAAACAATTTTTTTTCAAATTCAAAAAATCTTCATTATCACTAAGTAAGTAATTTTCATCCTTGGTTAAAAAGACTATCTGCAGATTTTGCTTGATTGTAAGAATTATTCGACGACTCTCAACAAGTAAAATTCTCAAACTTCTTTCGTCACAAACAACGAGTTTTTTTCCATTTTCAATCAAAGCTAAAAAGTCGATAACCAAGTCATTTTCAGTGAGAATCGGAAGAGTTTCTTTCGTTTTTATATTGAACAACAGAATTTCCTTGAGGAATAAGAACAAATACTGAGAATCATGAGAAAAAATGAAGTTGTAGTCTTCAAGTTTCTTTATCATGAATACTTCAGAATTGTTTTTCGTTTCAAAAACATGAATTTGTTTATTTTCATATTTAAAACCAAAGTATTCTGAATCAAAAGACACTTTGATAGTGATTAGGACAGTATCAGAGTGGAATTGATGAGAAAATAACTTTTTCTTAAAATCATAAATAACAATTTTCAATCCCTTTCGCTGGTAAATAATTGAATTCAGCCTGCCAAGTAGCCCAAATACTTGGTTCAAACAGTCAAAAACACTACCCAAGCACTTATTACTAGAAACTTTAAAAATTACCAGCTTTGAACGATCAGACAGCACTAAAATCCTCCCATCTTCAACAAACTTCGCACTTTTCAAATGAAGTGTTAAATCCAGGCAAGTTTCAACATGAAATCTAATCAAATCCAAACGATTGTCGTGAAACTCACCTTTAGAGGCATATTTTAACTTAACAAATGGGCAGTTATAAAATTTTTCAAAGGGAAGTATTGAAAAAATATTAGGGAAAAATAGAAATTTTTCCAGAATTTTCATTTCCTTCAAAGTAATTAATAAGGTTGATCGAATTTTTTTTAATATTTCGTAAATTAACTTTTTCTTGGTCTTTAGTTCATTTTTTTCTTCTGGGCTCAAAGAAACAGTGTTTGATTTCAGGTTGTACTTTAGGATTTTTAGCTTATTTAGCAAAAAATCAAGGGTTTTTGTGATGATATCTAGATTTTCTTCTGGGATCAAAAAGGTAGGATCGGTGAAAAAGAAATTTCCACAGACTTGATAATGAGTCTCACAATCTTCCCTTTCCAATAAGCTGAAACAGGATCCGCATCTATTGGGTGTAAGGAGTTGTCTCTCATAGCTTAAAAATGAATGGATCATTATTATTAGAATGAATTTTGGAAACCAAATAAGTATAAAATTTTCCAAATAAAATAAGTATCGCTTATAATATATAACTGAAAATCTTAAGCCTTGATGACTTCTGGGTTCCAAATGAAATGTTAAACAAGATAAAAGCTTGATTTGACAAACATTTCTCAGTCTAAGGAATTATCTTTTTTTTCTTTCTGATTCTTTACTTATTTTAAATAGATTTATAATTGTATATAATGATGATAATAATCATGTTATTAGCATGAAGATTTCCAATTGACTGCTAGATTAGTAAGCTTTTCAACCAAGTTGAAAAACCGACCATATTTTAAATTCCCAAATTCAAAGAAAATCCAAAAACAACCCCAAAACAAAAACCCCTTAAAATTCCTTAAATCAAAGCTAAATTATCTAGATTAATAAGTAAGCTGCCACAGCGAAGACCAGGGCGACAGCAGCACTGCTACTAGAGTCACTATAATCAAGAGTATAGTTAGAGACCGACGAGCAAGTAGGAGTCAAAGGATAGTCATCACAAGAGACACAAGCAATATCATAAACTCCATACCCATCAGTAGTGAAATTGAAGGTGATCTGTTCGTTTTCTCCAGCAAGAGCTTCATCCCTGCTATCATCATCAGCATCGTCTCCATTTCTATCAAGTCCGAACCTAATATTATCACTGCTGTACTCCGAGATCAGAGTCGAGTTGATTTCAAGCACACAGTAAAGATACCCGTCGACAGATGTTGTGTAGTTGAAAGTAACGACACCGTCATCAACCTCATCCCAAACTGGGCCATATTCCCATTCAGCAGAGTCACTTGCGGAAAGTTCTCCTAAGTCACTGACGGCGACTCCCAAGGTGCTTGCAATGTTGTCAACTCCAACATCGCTAACTTTTTGTCCGGCTGACTTCTGGTCACTTACTCCACTGATCAAGGTAACTGTTGCTTCTGCTAGTCTTCTTCTTGAACCATCATCGAAAATAATCTGTTGGGTGTTCATACTCAACAGTTGGCTGAGTTGAACAATCATCTTCGCTGAATCAAGATCTCCAGAAAGTCCCAATGCGTAGGGTTTCAAGGCTGCTGCGGTAGTCACGTCAACGTAGGCTGAGGGGACATCGCCACCGAAGTAGTTGTCGACGTAGGCGAAGACTGAGTATTCACTGTCGAAAGCGAGTAGTCCCGTGAAGTCGTAAAGGGTTTGATCATCAGTGTCTTCGATCAGGGATTGTCCGATGAAGAAGACTGATCTGGCAATTTTTAGAAGTTCGATGGAGACCTCTTCATAAGTTTCGTATTCTTCCCAAGCGTCATCTACTCTTGATTCGTAGTCATCGAGGTAGTCTTCAATGTCCCATTGTTCGTAATCTGATGAACCGAAGTTGTAGGTGTTGGAAATCAAATAGTCGTATGATACTAAGGTCTCGTTGTATAATTCAAGGGAAATCAAACACCAAGTCACAACTGCCCAGCTATCAGAGCTAATCACTGCTTCAAATCCTGAAGAAGCAATAGAATCTTCTGGCACTTCCAGTGTGAAAACAGCTGCAGCGTCATAAGCACTTCCAACAACGACTGTGAAGTCATCGAACACGAAAGCTGCTGCATTGTCAGAGGCTTCAACAATGATATTGTAAGGTTCTCCATCGACACATCCTTCACATGAAGCATAAATAAATCCTTCAGTTTCGAAAGCATTCAAAACAAGTCCTTCTTCAGGGAAGAAAGTGATGGTCACGTTTTCTGACTCAGCATAGAAGTTGAAAGTCACAGTGTCATAAGGAGAAACACTTCTTGGGTCCTGTGAGATTGAGACTTGATAAGGAAGTGAAACTCCTGAGATCGGGATGAAGAAAGAGCTTCCATCAGGGATGTCAACGCTGATGTCATAAGTGTAGAAAGAGCTGACTTGAAGCTTAGTCTTCAGGTAAGTTCCGTAAACAGTGTCGAAGTCTTCATATGGTGTTTCGTCAATTGTCCAGACAATGTAGTACATGCCTTCAGGGCAATCAGAAGGTGCTCCGATCCAGAACTCAGCAGTGGGGTTGAAGAAGTCCAGGGTGTAAACTCCATCATCACTTAACTCAATTGTTCCTTCCACCTCATAAGATCCGACTTCAGCAGTTAAAGTAACTGTATCAGTCAAAAGTGCATCAGAATCACTAACTTCACCATCTTCATAATTAAGAGGAACAATCGAGAAGGTCCCGCTGTAAGTTCCAGGAGTGATAACAATAACTTCTCCATCATTAACAAGGAAAGTGTTCACATAAACGATTTCAAATCCGAAGTAAGCTCCATTCAAGTTATCAAAAGAAATCGATGAAACATCTTCATCTTTTTCTCCATAAGCAACACAGAATTTTCCAGTCCAATAAGAAGCGTCTTCATATTCATAGTCAGTCAGATTCATTTCCAAGCTCCACTTAGGGGTAATCAAATCTTCAACAGTGAAGGTGGCCCAGCTGGCATCAGTGAACTCCTGAGCAGCAGACAAGGTGAAAGTGACGATATTGTCACTCACAGGGCAACTGCTAGTTGAAAGGGTGACTTCAGCATCGCCAAGGCTAAGTGAGCAAGTGACTGAGTCAGAGTTGTCGAAGTCCAGGTTGTAAGGAGCTGGGAACATCAAGAGTAAAGTGCTTTCAGCTGTCGCGCTCACTGTCACGAAGGCCTCGACTGACAAGGAGTGGGTCTGAGAGTCGCTTGAGAACTCGGGGGTCGCGAAGTACACGTCGATGTCGTTTGAAACTGAAGAGTCGAAGGTCAAGTCAGATGATAAGGCTTGACTGCTGGTGAAGGTCATGTTCACGTCGGTCACGTACACACTCCAACTGCCTGATGCTGAAGGGTTGTTCAGCTCGACTTCGAAAACGATCTCGGTGTCTGCTTCGTAGTCTTCTGATACTGTGTATTCTAACACCCAGTGACTTACTGAGTAGAAGTAACCGTCTTCAGCCCATAAGAACATTTCGTCACCGTAGTCCTCGAAGTTGTAAACATCGCCTAGAGCTATGTTGTAGTCAGAGGAAGCATCGAACAACAGGCAAGAACCAGCGTCTAAGGCAGTGTCAAGTTTTACTGTGAAAGTGTGGACTGATGAGAATCCTGGCACTGAGTTGCTTGTAGAAACTGTGAATGATGTAACATCCACGGTTTGGGCAATGACTGAGTATTTAGTTGTGTCAGAAACGAAATCTGTTGAGCCTCTGCTCACTGTCACAGTAACAGTTTGTTCACCTGAAGTGCTTGGAGTAAAGGCTAAGTCTTTAATAATAGTGATAACATCTCCTGCGGCCAGAGCTTGGTTAAGGGTTACAGTCAAGACACCTGAACTAATTGAAACTGAATCAAATCCTAAACTGCACCAAGTATTGGTTTCGACATCAAGATCATCAGAGAAAGAGGCATCAATATCGATTTGATCTCCTGATTCAAGGTCAATTTTAGTACTGAATGAAATTCCAAAGTAAACATCAACACTTCCTTTCAAGTCTGGGTAAATCCAGGCTGAGTCATCACTGATAGTGTAAGCCGGATTATCTACTCCTGCGATTGTGGTCACCACCTTATTAGTTGTATCATCAGTACTCTGAGTCCATGTAATATCAGTACCTTGGTCATAATCAATAGTGACTGAAGTAAAGCCAATCCATTGATCATCAGCATCAGTTGAAGCCATCTCAGGAAGTTCAAGGCCTTCAACTTTGACAATAAGTGAAGGATTTTTTGATGACTCGAAGGTTATTGCTGAAGTTGTTGTCCATGTTCCTGAACTAGGAGAGCCACTTAAAGCAGTTCCTCCAAGAGTCACAGTCCAGGTTCCGTAATTTGTCCAAGATGATCCTAAGACAATAGAAATTGCAGCTCCTCTATAAACATATCCTGTGATTGGAAGAGTCAATGTTATATCAACAGTTTCTCTAGCAAATGTATAAGAGTTTGACTTTGATGGAGTATAAGTTGGTGTTCCAATTGTCGCAGCTGTTCCCGTTGCATAACTGTAAGTATTAGACTGGTAAGAGGCGCAAGTAGCTGATGAATAATCACTTCCACTAGCAGCTGCAAAGTAAACAACTTGAGAAACAGTGTTGTCATACCAAGGATTTGTCACTACGGCTGAAAAAGTAGACGTACCTGCTGTAGCTGTTGTTTTTCCTGTATAGATCTGGAAGTCACCAGCAGTCATAGTTGGGCTTGTAAATGTAAAATCGGTTCCTTCATAGAAGATAGCCCAGTTGTATGTGGCAGCTGAAGTCGTGAAACTGAACGAAACTGCTGTAGGATCTGTATCTGTTGCTGTTAAAGTTTTAGCTGTATCACTAATAGCAACTTCTGCGGCTGCAGTTGTACCAGCCACTGCAGTTTCAGTGGTTAAGAGAGTCTCAACATCATCTGCATCAACAACATAGACAGTCACCTCAACTGTTGGATCAGTAGCAGTAACTGCCGGAAGTGGGAATGTGATAGTCAATCCTGATGAGCTAATATCCGAAATAGTAAACTGAATATTAGTAGCATCAATAACATCAGCCTCATCATTATCAGCTCCCAATGCACTAATCGGATCAAGAGTCGCAATAGTCCCGAAATTAGAAAAGTCCACATCAGTAAATTCTAAATTAATCATTAGTGTGTATCCACTGAAATCGAAATTATAAGAGGGAGTAATAGAAACCTTTGCTGGCATACCTGCTACATAGACATCTTGACAAAGTAAATTGAAAGCAACAGTTGTTAAATCAGCTGAATTAGTAATATACCAAGGAGCTGAGTAAGCATAAGTAAGGCCAGATGTTACTGCTAGAGTAACAACGACCTGAGGGGTGTTTTCCAGGAAGGTAACAAGGCCAGGAAGGAAAATAGGCTCAGCTCCTCCAGTACCTCCACTAATATAGATAAAAACTTCATCGGCAGCAGTAGTTACAGCAAGAGCTGGATTTTTTATGGTAATTGATGTAGATGCAGTGAAACTCGTTACCAAAGTGATATCATCTGTCAGTGAATCTGTTCCTACAGTAAAACCATTTTTTGTAGCAATTTGAGCCTTGAAATTTGCTGGGAAACCGATATTATTGGTTTGGAAAGTTGAAACTGATTTAATAACTGGCGCATATATTGTGATAGTGTAACCTTCTGAAGCCAAGATAACTGGTGAAGTGAATAAAAGTCCGATTCCATGAGCACCAGTCGTTCCAACTGTATTTATTCCTAAACTACTACTCGCACTAGTGTAAATGCCGATATCATCAACCACAAATGCAGTTCCAGTCAAAGATATATCAGCGAATTCCGAATCCCAAGTATCAATATCGTTAGTTCCATCACTAGTTGTAATTGAAGTTATTCCAATAGTTCCAGCAGTAATTTCAACCAAGTTTATAATTTTGATACTGGTTTTAGCTTTAATAGCAGCACTTCCGACAGTAAGAGTCAAAGTATTAGTCGTAGCTCCAGAAATAGCTGCAGTTGTAAAAGCGCTATCAACGACAATTCCACATTCTCCAGCAGCAGTAATATCCTGATTAGCAGCAGACTCATATGTCTTCGAGCAAAGTTCAACTCCATTCACAACAATTACAACTTTACCGGCGGCTGGAATATCATGATCTGCTGAGAGAGTAAGAGTCATATAAGTGACCATTCCATCGTACATGTTAGTGGTTTTAATAGCAGTGTGCACAGGTGCCCAAGAACTAACTGAAACTGATCCAGCTACGACATCATCGCTAGGTCCAGTACCCGAAACCCATTTCAAGAGAGTAGGTGCTCCATATCTCCAAACCTTAAGAGACCAATAATAGCCTGATCCAGAAGTAACAACACTTGGGTTAGAGAATCCACTAAGTGTAAAAGTGAAATTTGCATTATCATCTCCAGAAAGATCTTCAGTCAGTCCAATAAGATAAAGATCTCCATCATCACTAAGAGTAGCTCCATCATCAGGGAAAGCGACAGCGTTGGTACTTTCATTAAGAGCAATAGTAAGAGTGTCAAACGTGAAGTCTGCATCCAAACTAAGCACGAAGTAGTCTCCTCTATAAAGGTTTTCTCCAGTGGCCAAAGCGAATGAAAACGAGAGAGTCGCATCAGCAGAAACAACGAAATTACTTGTATCGAACTCAACAGTCAAAGTATTTTCATCTTCAGTTGGTTGAGCATCAATAAGGGCGAAGTGGGCAAAAGCAGTGTCTTCGGCTAAGACTTGTCCGCCATCTGATTCTCTTACGACAAAGTGAATAGGTCCGTAAGTACCAGCGGCGAAAGTATAGGTCGACACATCACAAGTGATTTGATAGTCAGTCACATCTCCGTTTCCATAGTAATCGATATCGCAGTCAAGAGAGTCATCATCAGCTGCGATGTAGGCTTCTACAAATCCTGATGATAAATCGTATTTAGAGTTTACTCCGAAGTAAATGTAAAGCTCTGTGATGGTATCGAAATGGTTCGAGTCGCCTGCTACCATCGCCGGAGCCCATTGTTCAGGCCATCCAACTGGGGTTGACCCGAGCATATCGTCGTATCCGATATCTGTGAATTCTGAAAACACACCTATCAAAATAAGTGGTAAAAACATGGTAATTTTTTTCTCTTTTTACGGTATTTATACGGGTGGGGGTCGGAAAATCTACACCTTGATAATAAAAAGTTGCAATCACAAACAAAAATGTCGAGTTTTGGTATAAATTAGGTACCTGATGTTTTCGCATTACTTTTTTGCAGGGAATGCAAAAAAAGGAAAGAAAAGTTTAGAGGGTCTAAATCCCTTGTTTCTTCGAAAGTGTTCATCATAAGTAAAAACCGTGAAAACTATGATAATGTCTTCCTGGGTAAGGCAGCCCTTTCACGGCCTTAGTCTTAAAGAAAAGTTGTAAAAATCAGACTTAAAATCAAAGGAAAAGCGTTGTTAGTCAATTAAACCTTAAAAAAACTAGAAAAATCTTTGATTTTCAAGAAAAAACTCAAAGGCTGTCTTTGAGATTTTCCCCTTTGATTCAAAAAGGCTGATTTTTTTTCGAGGATTAAGAATGGCTTGAAAGCAAGTCATCTGAGATTTTCCTAGCATAGGGTCTTTCTTTTGATTCAACTTTAAACCTGCTGCGAGTTGACAGTGAGGAGAAAGTTTTTGGTCCACAAGCACGAAATTTAAATTTTGGGCTTTCGATGAATGACTTTGAAAGACTTGATGCTGCCTTGTCGTAGATAATTCTAAGATCTTTTTGTTATTTTGGTCTAGGGGCTTGCTGCTTATGTTTCTTTGAGAAATCTTGAAAATTTTACTAAAAGAAAATTCGAATTTGAGGATCTACTGCATGAAAGATGTTGAAAGATTGAACAGAATGATAGAGTGTTTCTAACGGGGTTGGATTTAGGTTGACTTGAAATTGAGATTTACTCAAGAGCTTAATTGTTTAATTTTATAGTAAAAATGAGAAGTTTGGGTACGATTTTTGATGAAATGATATAAGAGAAGTGGAAGATTGTTAGTTTTTCAAGATGCTCACTCTAGTAAGATTCAAAAAACCTAAAATTTTGACGAAAAACACGGAAAAGTTGCAAATCATTTGAAACAGTTAAACTTAGTTTTCCTACTTTCCTCCAAACTCATCTCAGCTCGATAAAAACTCGCTCAAAAGTTTAAAAACAATCTCTGATTAAATATGAAAAAAAAAATTTTCAAATTTCTCAATTTTCGAGACCTGTTTTCTCTCAAGCGATTCAGAGATTTTAAGTCATTCTTTCCCAGAAGACTCCTCTCGACCCCAGAAACCTTCAGAAAAAATTCATAAAATCCTAAAATTTTCAACCTTATGTACAAAAAAAATGAATTTTAATGAAAAAACAAAGGTCTTTTTACCAAAATCCAGGGGGTAGTTTTTTGATAATATTTATTTGTTAGGAAGGAAAAACAAGGGAAGAGGCCTGATTCAGTGAATTTGATGATTTGATGATAAAATTATGAGAAAGGAGACCTTCATGACGGGATATAACTCAGTGAAAGTAAGTATGAGGATTTGATTGAAAAGTTTAGGTTTTAATGATTTGATGCTCGAATTGAAAAGCTATCGATTGGGTTTCATGAAAGGATTTATTGAAAGAATGATTTATTGAATAGCAGGAGTTTAAAACTGATATTTATGGTTCAAAGAATTGAAGGAGAGACTTTTTAATTTGGTTGGATTTTAGAAGGGTTTTATTTGAAATTTCAATTAGTTTGATTTAAATTCAGTTTTGTGTGTTGGAAGATTGAAAAGAAGCTATTTTTTAGGACTGTTTATAATTTAATTGAGTAATAAAAGATAATGGGATTTCTAATTAAGTAAATTTTATTATTTGAATTAATATTATCACTTTCAATCACTTAGTTGTGAAATACTAATCATAAATTCTTGACACATAATATGAGCAGTGTTGTTTTAAAGCCCACACTTAAAAGTGTTTTACACTATCCATGTAAAAATTAATTACCAACTACTTATTTATAACTATCTAGGACTTCAAGAACAAAATATTAGCAGAATAGCAGAAGTTCTGTTATCTAAAGCATCAATAGAGATATCTAGAAATATAGCATGTATGATTAAGGGACTATTCTATTCATTTCAGAGATATAAAATTAGTATTAAAATTTGAAAAATTAGTTACGCTATGAGTCTACATATAAACTAAAACACTTTTTATTGTTATCATAAAGTAAATTGCCTATGGAAACAAAAATCTAATAGAATAATTTAAGATAACGTTAGAATCATCCAAAGTTTTATTTGAGTTACTAAAATTTTTATATATATTCCTTCAATATTCACTTTCATTAAACTTTTATTATGATATTGCTTTATTATTGAATTGATTTACTTTGAGAGAGATTATTAAATTGTTGTGGAAAGGATCTACAATCAGAAGACACTTTAATATTCAAAAAAATTTAATTAGTAATTTTAAAGTATTGACTCAATGTTTTTAAGTAAATAATTGAAATAGAACTATATAAAGACTATCTCTTTGTTTAAAAAATAATGATATTGATTTATTATCTTATTTAGCCTGAAGTAATTATAATAATAGTGAAGTTCTGGATTAATTTCTGATAAGTTCAACACGATATTATTCTTATTTCGGAGTTCACATACCAAGATACAATATTCAATAATCCAAAAGACTTTAACACAAGAAAATTAAATAAACGGCAAAAAGAACCAAATCCTAAAGCTAATCCTTAATCCACTCCTAAAAGTTCATTCAAATTTCTTTCAAAGTTCTAAAATAATCTATTTAATCTAACTAGGCATAAATAGATGCCACTTTATTTACCTGGTCATAAATCCAAAAGTTGTTCAAGTTTCTCAAAACTCCTCCAATACAAAATGTCTTTAAATCCTTCGCAACTTTATCACAAATCTTTTCTTCAGATTTAATGATTTTTAACATTCCATTAGTATCCTTATACAAAACAGCTTCAAGATTATCCAAAATCTGCAGATCTTGAAAATCTTTAATTAACTTGAATTTTTGACTTTCTCCATAAAAAAAGAAACACTTTTTTCCATAAACTAAAAAATCTCCAGAATCAGAAGAAACGACTTTTAAATGACTGATTTTTTCATTTTTCATTGAAAAACGCGTGACTTCTGCGAAGTCTTTCATCGCATCAAGTACTAAAAACTTAAGATTTTCACTAACCAAAACAACGAGTCTGTTATTGACGATAAAAAAATGACAAGCTTCGAATTTTTTTAAGTCATAAGCAGAAATTTTTTTATTTTCAGAGTCAAACAAGACCAACTGGCGATGATCCAAGATTCCAAAGCAAGTCTCTCCTTCAGAAATGTTCAAAGAACTTGAAGACTCAAAAAACAATTTCTCGATTTCCACATTTTCTGCAACTTTTACTCGAAAAAGATCAGATTTTCCAGAGAGATAAAAAAATTTAGATGTTTTTTCATTAAAACAACAGTGATAATCACTGATGTCTACTTCAACTTTTTCATTTTGAGATCTCAGGTCAAGTGAAACTACTTTTTCTGCATGGAGAAAAAAAAGGAAGTCTTTTTTCATGAATGGAGTTGAAATCAAATTTTCAGAGATTTTGTTTCTAAGGGTTTTTGATGGAAGGTCGATGAGAAAAACGGTGAAGGGCTTGAATTTGGTTTCTTCATTCATTTGAGAGTTTTTTGTTCCTATTGCGATCAGCAGGTCGAGACTAGGTCTTAGGGCGATTTCTTGGATTTTTAGATTTTCAGTTAAAATAAACTCGGATTTACTAGGAATTTGTTTTAGACTTATTAGGACCAAATTGGATTCATTGCAAAAGGCTATGGTCTCTGTTGAAACTTGGATTAGTAACTCGGAGATGACGCTTATCGGCTTTATTTTAGTTTTAAACACGAAAGAATGAGATTTAGTTGAAAAAAATTTCATTTTTTTGCTGAAGATTAGGCAGACGTGATGAAGGTCAATAAAGAAAAGACCTTTGAAGGTATTTTCCTCGTAATTGACAGGAATCGTTGAAATAAACTCATTACTCGCATATTTTAAAACCTTTACTTCGTTCATCCCAAACATGCCAATTAACCCTAAAGAGTCATTAAAAACTGGAGGAATCTTCGAGTGAAAAATTCCAGGCAAAGACGAAAATCTCAGCACTTTGAACAATTTTTTTTGTTGATTCTGAAAAACCACAAATTTCTTATTTTTCGTAAAGGTAAAACTTTCTATTTCCAAATTTTCCTTAACAGCTAAATCCGAGTCGATTTTAATGAACCTATCAGACAAACGTGTTTTCAAATTGTAAAAATAATGAAAAGCCTTATCTTGCAGCATCAAATATTCACAACTTAAGTATTTAAAGGTGAATTTTCCAGTAAACTCTTCAATTTCCAGTTTTTTCTCAATATCCATCAAATCCCAAGCATAAACCATGAACCTTTTCCTATTCGAGTAAGCAACAAAGACCTTATCCACGTTAAAAACCATTTTTTCAATGAACCCGTCCTTACAAATAAACTTCAGGTCTTCCAAAATGAATTTTAATGGAAAATCTTCAGTTTTTCCATTAGCATTTTTAAACTTTCTACAAAAAATATTAGGAAGTGCAAAAGAAGCGAAAGCGAAGTAATTTTTCTTTAAAATTTCACTGAAACATTCAGAGTTCGAGATAATCGGACTGTCAACTTCAATATTTTCTCCGAGGACTGAATGAAAGACTTGCAGGTTTTTTGAAAGGTAAAAAAAACCGTTGTTAATAACACTTCTAAGCTTTTCTTTTGTTTTCACATTCACAAGAACGAGCTTTTTTACGTCAGAGTAAAAAAAATGTTCAAGGCTCTGAAAAAAGACCAGGTCGATCTGCTCTTGATTTTTTACAATCGTATCAAGATGCATTCCTGTTTTAAAGTCGTAACACCCTGCATCAGAACTGAAAATCACGATTTCTGAGCCGTTTGGATGAAGGACGAAGTCGATTTTTCCCATTCCATAAAACAAAAAAACTCTTTTTTTATTCAAAATGTTCCAAACAACGATCTTGTCATTTACGAACTTGGCGAACAGGTACTTTCCACTGGTTGACACTTTGAAGTAATCAACAGGGACTTGAAAGCCATTTTTTATCTTGAACTCTTTCACGCCATTCCAGAAATTATAAACGACCAGGTCGAATTTCGTGTCTTGGTAAACAATCATCTTGAACTTCGAGATTAAAGCAACTACTCCTGTTCTATTCCCTGTGATTTTCCTTATAAACCTCTTTGAAGGCAACTCGAATAAGAAAATTTTAGAATTATCAGAAACCACTAAAAATTCACCGTCTTCTAAGAAATTTGAAGAGTTTAAATTCAGTGAAGAGTCTAAACGAACTGAAAAATTTTCAAAGAAATTCTGAGTTTTTTCATCTTTTTGAAGGAGACAAGATTCGGGTCTTGATTGTCCTGAGGATAAATAAGTGTCGAAAGTTATGTCTTTGAAGTAACTGAAAAAGATTAAAAATAACTCGATATCTAGAAAATCTTTAAATTGAAGGACTTTTGTTGATAGTATTTGCTCGAAATTAGAAAGTTTTCTTTCGAGTTTTTGAATTATTTTTGTGGATATTGGAAATGGTTCAGAGGGTCTTTGGCAGAAATTTAAGAAAATCTTTAGTTTTCTTGAAAGATAGTCTATCAAGTGAAAACCTGAATAAGACTCGAAAGAATGGAAGTGAAAAGTTGAGGGAAGGAAGAAATAGTTAAAGTTGCAGTATTGGAAATGTGGTTTTAGGTACTTTTTCTTCTTGAATGATAAACAATCGCAGCATTGGACTCGAGTGTCCCAGGATTTGTTTAGGGAGGCCAGAACTGATTTCATTTATTAATGGTGGGATTTTATCATGGTCAATTGGGAAGTTTGATGAACTTTATGAGGAATTAGTTTTCTTTAGCTTTAGAACTTAAGATAATTGAGAAAGTTTAAGAAATTATAGGTTTTTTTTTTAGTTGTTTGAGACTGAATTTTATATTTAGAATATAAAATACAGTCTAACTAAAACTTTCTGTTATTTGAAAGGATGAAGTTTTCTGAATTACTTGATGAAAATAAATCTTATTTTATATTTCATCAATCTTTGAGTAGATAATCGAACCACTTAATCGATATTTTTATTGATCTAAATACAGTATTTATAAGAAGATTAAATATTACGAATAGATCGATTCAATTTTATACTGATTATTAGATAATTATGAAGCACCTAGAATTAAAATTTATCTTTAGTTAAAAACTTTATTTTTTAATCTGGATTTTCATATAAACAATTTCCTTAGAGATTTTGTTAAAATGTAAAAATTAGAATAATATAATAATAGGTATATGCTTTCTTATATAAAGGTTTTATATTTCTAAAAGTATTGGATGTTGGTAATAAAAATGATTTCCCTTTAATTTCATTACTCTAAATTTACTGCATATAAAATTTCATCGCTCTGGTCGATTGATTTTTTCATTTTGTTTTTCCTTGAATCTTCTCTAGTATCATTAGCAAATTTCTTGATAGTTCACAATGAAGACCTTGAAGAAAAGAATGAAAAACTCAGCTTTTTCTGATATTAAATGATTAGGATGATTAATTTTTTCGATTTCTCCAGTTTTCGGGTCTGAGTCGATAGTTGATACCATTCAAAACATTCAAATCGATGTTCATATTTTCATCATCGTATATGACGTAAAATTTTCCTTCAAAAGCAGGAATCACATGAGTTCTTGTGTCATGTTGTATATATCGATGAGAATTTTACTTTCAACTGATTGGCCAGTTTTTCCATTTCCTGGAAATTTACTTGCTAGTATCGATTTTGAGAAATACTCCATTAAGTAGATCTACCCTTGAAACATTTTCTTGGAACTTGAAGAATCTTCTGGCTCCAGGCCAGGCTGATGAAAGTCCTAATAATACAAAATGGCCAAATAAAAAATATACAACACTGTATAGATTTCATCGAACTTTCTTTGATTGAGTTTCACCTATCACTAGATGGCTATAAACATTTTTCTCATAATGTTCAAGAGTTTTAATGTATTCAACTTGACATCAAGATTTTTCTCAGAAATTTTTTTGTTTTGTGAGTTTTATTAAGTGTCCAATTTGTTTTGAATCAGGTTGAGAATTTGAATATTTAAGTTTATGGCTTTGTTCATCAAGTTCACTTGATTTTCAAAAGTTTTAGCTTCTGAATTAAACTTGAAGAATCCATTTATATTCAGATTATTTCAAATAATTTCAGGATTAGGTAAGTGTAAATGATTTTAATCAATTAGATTCATTGAAATTTGGTATTTTAATTCTGAAATATTTTCTAATTAAGCTTAATAATAGCTCCTGATGCTGTCATAAAGCGAAGATGCTATCAATTGATTGAATGATTATAAACTGATTACTTAGTAGTTAATAGATATTTTTGTAACTCAAAAGAGTTGGATTCTCGTCAAATTAATTTTTTATGAAATCATTTAGAACTAGAGAGGTTCTTAAAGTTAAGATTGCTAATTTTAAGTAAAATATATCGACTTTCAGAATATTTAATATTTTCAAGATTATTGATAACCTAAGATGTTTGAGAGAGTATTGGATACATAAATAGATTTATCTATATATATCACCTAATCAAAAGAATACCTTACATAAAAAATCACTTATATACAAATAACTAAAAGTAAAACCAAATCACAACCATCACAAACTATAATCAATTTAAATATCTCAAAAATCTAAAGACCATTTTCCTCAACTCCATCCAAAACTCCCCATTTCCTCTTAAGCCTTTCCAAGCAAAGCACCTGATACTGTTCATTAACAGCATAAACAAACTTCTCATCCGCCACAACACTAAAAGGAAAAAAGCAAGAAACCTCTGTATCAACAGGACAAATTTCTTCAAAATTTCCTCTATCAACAATAAAGCTCATACACGAGCATTCCGAATCATTATCCACTCCTCCTAAAAGTAAAAAGCTTGCAGAGTCCTTCGCCACAGTAACAGCTCCATAAACCGCTTTCGGCAAATCAATCTTAACCAAATTCCACTCATTACTCCTAACATCAAAAACTTGTACAAAATCAACAACGACCAAATCCATTCCATTCACGACACATCCTCCAACAACGAAAACCTTTTCAGCAAAAAAGTGACAAGCAGGGTACTCGACTCCATAAGGAACATCAGGAAGACTTGTCCACTTCTTTCCATTCAAGCATTGAAAATTATCAGAATAGTCTAAAATAATCTCTTGTCCTTTTACTTCTCTGACGCCTCCCACTGCGAATATTAAGTCGTTTCCCTTTAAAAGCCTCAGACGGCGGGTAGGTCGAGGAAGGGAGTTGAAGGGAAGGACGGTTTGGTCTGAAACAATGAAACATTCGCTGGAGTCTTCGAGTTTTTCTGTGTTGTACCCTCCGGCTACTAGGAATTTTGAAAGGTCGACTTGAAGATAAGCGCTTTCTCGGGTTGGAAGAGAAATTGATGACTTAAATAGCTTGTTGTTGGAAATACGAAGATAGTACTTGTCTGTAAGAAGTAATGTTGGAGGATGTTCTGATGGGTTTGATGGAAGGTCAAGTGATATTTGGTCTTCTTTCCATTTTGGCTCGTTGGCTGTTGGGAGGATCACCTTTTGTATTGAACCGCAACCCATTTAATTTAGATGATGAAATGTTTTAGAGTTAGACTTGAGGATTGCTTTAACTGGCTTGATTTAGGGAAATGGAGGAAAACCAGTAGTAAAAAGGTTTTGGATATAGAGAAGAGATTGAAACTTGGATTGATTTAAGATTTTTACTTTTTGATATAAAAATATTGAGATGTTCTTAGTTAAGAGCTCATCCTTGATAACTAGGCCAGGTCATCATTAAAAAATGAAAGTTTCTAGAATCTTCAACAAACACACCCAAGACTAAACAAAATCAAATCATTACTTCAAATATACATAATTTATCAGTTTTTTCCAAAAAAAAACTCATTTCTTTACAATCCTCTTTTCCCTTCATAAATTTAAAACCTGTTGAATAATTTCATCAGTAACGCCCATTACTGTGGAAAATATTCAGTAAGTCCATTAGAAGATAATAGAAGGATGGCAAGATTCTTTTCGTCTCTAAAAAGCGTCTTAAGTACTTCAACAAGTCTTCCACAGCAAAGCGTATCCGGAATGATTAGTCCGATGAACCTGCCATCCAATAACCCGTTTCCCCAAGGTCATTCCCCCTCCAGTCCCACCCCATCATGCCCTCAAAGTAACCCTTCAGAAAAATGGTTCCCAAAGTGTTTATCAGACCTAAACCAAGTCCCTAAATCAATATTCGAGCCAGGCAAAGACCTGATAAGTGACCACCCCGGTTTTTCAGACCCATCATACATAAAACGTAGAAGACAAATCTCAGAAATCGCTGAAAATTTTTCAATTCTTTCTGAAGAAATTCCAATAGTTGACTATACAAAATCAGAAAAAGCGACATGGTCAGCAATTTACGATATTTTAACAAACCTGCACAAAAGCCATGCATGTGAAGAGTACCTTGTGAACTTCGAAAAACTTTCAAAGAACTACGGACTGAGTCGTGATAGAATCCCTCAACTTCAAGAGGTAAGTGAGTATCTTCAAAGTACTTCTGGATTTCGAGTTATTCCTATAAGTGGAATGTTAACTCAAAGAGACTTTCTAAGCTTTCTGGCGTTTAAAGTCTTTACTTCGACTCAATTCATTCGACATGGTTCAGACCCGCTTTACTCTCCTGAGCCTGACTTGGTTCATGAGATTTTAGGACATATTCCAATGTTAGCTACTCCAGAATTCGCTGAATTTTCACAGATCATCGGCCTGGCTTCACTTGGAGCTAGTGATGAAGATATTGAAAAACTTGGAAAATGTTATCTTTTTTCAGTTGAATTTGGACTTATTCGTCGTGAAGACTTTAAAATTTATGGAGCTGGAATCCTCAGCTCGGCAAAGGAAATGATTAACACTGTTCAAGGAAAACCGAATTTTCACTTTTTTCAACCTGAAGAGACTTGCAAGTTTCATTGTCCTTTAAGTGACCTCCAGACTGATTTATTCTGGAGTCACTCTTTGACAGAAGCAAAGGAAAAAATGATTCAATTCGTTCGAAAGTTCGAGAAAGGCTTCGAAACACGTTTCGACCCTGTGAAAAAAGAAGTATTGGTGAAAAGTTTGTAGTAATTAAATAACTGTAGTAAAAGTCTTTTAGAAATATTGCCCCGGTGACATTCATTCAAATCTTTTATTAATAATGGATCAAGACTTGAAGTTCACGCAAGATAAATTCATGTGAAAGTCAAACAGCAAACACTTGGCACGACTTGAGTATTTCACTTACATGACATCGTCTAACAAGTCCGCCTTGTCAGAGTGCATTCAGTACATCTCAGAAGCTTTAGTGTGGAGTGAGCAGAACCACCACAACTACTTCAAGTAACTAAAAAACAGTCAGTTCAAATTCAACAACACCCAACTTCTCATGACTAAACTTCTAAAAGACTCGAAATCGAAAGACTTGTCAATTCAGTTAATGCAAAGTGCAAATATTTTCATTCATAATCTTGTCACTACCGAGCATAAAAGTAAAAAATATTCAGCCTTTCTTCTTGCTTCTGACTTCTTCGCTGCACTTGTTTCAACTGAATTCGACTTTTCTGATGACGAGATAATGGAAAATTTTATCAGTTTCTTGAAAGGACTTGCAGCGAATTTATCATCAGAGCTGTTGATGACTTATGTGGTTCATACGAAATTTCAAGTTTTTACTCAGTCTTTCAAGTTCTTCTTTCACCAAGACGCGATGATCCGAAATGCATCAAGAACAGCGATATTGACGATAATAAAATGTAAGACTTACTCAGTGAAAGACTCAAGAATTTTTAGTTTTTTATCAAATTTCGAATTCACTTCGAAGATTTTAAAGAAAATCATGGAAAATTGGCAGAAACTTTACATTGACCTTACCTGTGGAGATAAGTTGTTGATTGAAAATTCATTGTCAGCAATTAGTGATGATTTGATGTATTTGAATGATTTGATGGAACATGTGGAAGAACTGGTCAGTGAGATTTCAAATAAGTTTTTAAGTCTTGCTGTGCCTTGGATTATTAAGAGGATTGCGGAAGTGCTGGAGAATGGTGATAGCTTTGTTCCTGTTGGGTGGGTGCTTAATTGTGTGCTTGATAATATCAGGGTCGCTTGTGTTTTAGATGTTCTTGTTACTAGCTTGTTTTCGGGGAAGATATCGGAAAAGGTTAAGGGGTATATGATTGAGGATACTCTGCATAATAATCAGTTTGATTACTTTATTGAGGAGAATGAAGATGTGGAAAATACTGTTAAACATCAGGTTATTTCACTTTTAAATGAACCTTATTCAGCTACTGCACTTTTGCTGATTATTAATAAAATTGTTACCAGCTCTGGGATTAGTAAGAGGACTCTTTATGAATGTGCCTTGCTACCTAAGGATGAGATTAAGACACAGATGCTGATTCGAAAGGTTTTACAGGATAAAGTTGAATATATGACTGACCCTCTTCTCTCCGAATTCCTAATGCAAATCTTCCTGGGAGAGCAAAGTACATTCAACACAATCCTATCAGGTCGAATTTTAACTCTCTGCAGACTACACCCAGAAGAAAAGTACATGCAAGTATTCCAAAACAACACGAACACCCAAATAATAATAATCCTATCAACGCTTCTCGACCTATTAACCAGTGAAAAGTTCCAAGAAATCGTTTTAGAAGCCTTCGAAATCGAGTCAGAATCTTTAAAATCCCTAAAACTCGACTCCCGAGTGGAGTACCCAGTAGAAATCCTAAACAACATCGAATCACTGATTCCTCTCAACTACCGTCTTCCAATCAGCAGGAAAGAAGTCTATCACTGGAATTTTTCCAAGCTTTTCACTTTAAACCTCTTCGAAAACCTCATCTTTGGAGTGGAAAAGTTTAAAAACATCGAAGAACTGATAATGGAAGCGACAAGTAAGAATGGTGTAGTCAACATCGAGTGTGAACAAGGAGAAGGTATCAAAATCGACGACTTTAACTTAACAGTTTTCATTAAAACAGGAGTAAAAGCTGTTAAATTGAGAAACGTTGAAGTCATGTTGGATAATAAATCAGCAAATTCCTTTGAAATCATCGCAAATGAAGGAAAAACAACTTTGCACTCGAAAATGAAGTTCTTAGATGAAGAGCTCTGCAAGAACAGCAAGAAAATCATCGAGGTGAAGAGAAAAGAAAGCAAAAGTAAAGAAATGACTCTGATTAAAGAGTTTTTAGTAAAAGAAAAAGCCAAAAGAACGGCTTTCAGCAATTCTTTTTAATTAAGAGTAAATAGTGACCTGATTTTAGATTAAGAATCTTCTTGCAGATTGTTTTACTTTCGCGTCAAAAGCTGCGGGGAAGCTTCGAAAGACGTCAAAAAGAGGATTCATCATCGCTTTTACTATGTTTTCGTGGACTTCTATAAAGAAATTCTTGATACCGTCGTCGTTTTTCGTGTCGTGCACAAGCATCAGTCGAATATTCGCAGCAGTCACATAGGCTGAGACGTATAAATCGTTGAACTTGTCAATGGTCTTCAAGTACATGTTCGGGGAAAGAGGAGCTTCTTCGTCTACGATGTCCAGAGCAGCGTGGATTATGAACTGGTTCAAATGGCCGATGTCTTTTTTCACTGTTCCAAGACTTGCTTCATATAGAGGCACATCATTTTTTCCGATAATTAAAAACATTATATTTAATTGTCAAGCCAAAAATTTATACTCAAAATTGTAGACACCTTGTAAATGGTAAAGACCTCAGATCTCTCAGACGTATGTTCTGAAAGTCAAGACCAGGACATACTGAATTACCATCTCAACATGTTTGACTCAACCCATCCTTGTCTCGACTCAATCGAGCCTCTAGACCCGAAGCCATTAGGAGCAAAAGCAGGAGTTTCAACGAATTTAAAGAAAACTCGAAGTTGTTCTGCCTTTGAAAAAAAAACACTTTCCATGTTCATAGATAAAAACAACAGATCTCCTAAAAAAGAGTACATAAGATGTCAGATAATCCGAGGAGTCAAAAGGGCCATGAGGGATTCTCGAAGTCTTTCAAGACTTCCAGTTAAAAAATTACATTCAGTCGATTCTCAATGCTTTGAATCAGTTGAAGCCTGGAGAGACTTCACTGAAACAGTCAAAATAAACCAAAATTTCGTCTCAATGTTCTCATCAACAGAGTCAGGTCCTTTAACTGATGGAAAGTCATCTCGAAAGTACCAGTCAAATGAAAAGTCTTACAATGATCGATTTTGCTTCAGATTTTTCACTGAAATCATGAAAACTGACATTTACTCTCATTTCTTGCTACTAATTTTCACCCCTTTCACATGCAAGTCGCTTTGTCTTAAGTTTAACTTTCGCCCAGTGGGTCATTCAACGAAAGCCTGTAGCCCTGACTGTCGTTCCAAGTGGGAAGCCTTCAGAGATTACGTCTCAAGCAAGATGATTGAAGACCTGAGACCTCGGGAAAGAGAAGTTCCATGATTTTCATATTTATTAACTATCTGAGTTTAAGTCCTCTGTTCGCCATCAGGAGAAAATCAAGTCTCGTTGACCGTTTCACCCACTTTTTTTCCCCTCTAACAGAATACGCTGCGTAATATCCATCTTCAAGTGTGAAAAGCACTCCAGTTCCATCAGAATTAAGTTCCAAGTCTGTAAAAGCAGGAAGTTGGTTAATGACTTTTTCCTGGTCACCCGTGAAAAGGTTCCAAATCTGAATAGTCTTGTCATTTCCTACTTTTCCAATAGAACCTGTTAAAAAGTAATGAGAATTCGGGTTGATTTTCAGTAATTGGATCTCACCATGATGACCTGGAAGTCCAGATTCAAGTTTCAAGCCCTGGTCAAACATTTTGACTGAACACATACATCCTGCTAGAATTGTTGAATTTTGAACGGCTAGTGAATATATCGTTGAAAGTTTCTGTTCAGTGAACATCCACTTGTTCTTCAAGTCCCAGACCTTTAAAGTAGAATCCGAACTTCCTGAATAAAGAAAATCTTCTGCTTTAGAAAGTGCGAGACAGTTAACTGAAGAAGTATGTCCTCTGAAAATATGAACTTTTTGCAAGGAAAATGTGAAAACGTAGATTGTACAGTCCTTACACCCAGTTATCACTTGTTTCAGTGAGTTGCTGATACAGACCGTATTTACAAAGCTGTTAAACTCTGAATAGCTGTTAATTGGTTGCACCTTTTTCACATCCCAGAATAAAACCGAGTTGTCTGTTACTGTCGTGTACTGCCCTCCAGAGCAAGAAGCGAAAAACTTGTAGTCGTTTGTAAAAGCGATTTGATTCGCTGCTGCTCGATGACCTTCGTAAGTTCGCAGCTCTTCACCGGTTTCTATGTTCAGCACTCTTATCGGGCAAGTGTCTTGTTGAGGAAGGTAACCTCCTCCGATGAAAAGCTCTTTTCCGTTGTCTGATACTTGGATACTCCCGATTTGATAGGGAAAGTTGTCGAATTTTGAATGAAGTAAACGGCTTGGAAGGCTCCAAATTGCAATTTCTGAATTTGATGAAAGACTTATCAACTTTGTATTGTTTTTTAGAAGGACTACTTGGTTTACTTCTTTTGAGTGAAGGATCTCACCGATTTGCTTTCTTTTTGATGGACTCCAGAAACGGATTGAACAGTCTTTTGAGGAAGTTACTATGAAGGAATCGTCTGGCGATGTCGAGATACTTGTTACTTCTTTTGAATGACGGCGGAGGTAAAAGGAGTAGGATGTTTGAAGGTGGGATAGTTTTGAGGAAAGGGGTAGCGAAGGGTCTGATAGAAGTGAATGGGTATTTTTGTAATTCTCTGACGCAAGAAACGATGACAGACTCTGAGTCTTTTCAGAGTTTTCATTAAAGCTCGGACTGCTCTGAACAGTTTTAACATCTGCTTTACTTCCACAAGTTCCCATTATCCAAAATTTCGAAGATATAAAAATGAAGATCTTCAAACATTCAATTAAATTATAGGAAAATTTTCACAAATCTCAAAGATTTTTTCTTTAACCTTGCAAAGACTCCATCTTTTCATAACAATTTTCTGAGTACATCCAACGACAAGTTCTTCAAGTCCTCTAAACTCTCGAAAGACCTTGAATGACATTTCCTCTTCAGAACTTTCCTCATCTTCCTGGTGCATGACCTGAAAGGCTACTTCAAAAATATGCAAAATCACTTTTCCCAAACAAAAAACAATAGAAAACCGATGACTTCTTCCAAAAGCCACTTCAGGAGCTACAAACTGACTCCGAACCTCTTCAGTCGCCCATAGTTCAACCATCATTTTCCCATCAAAACCAAATCCAAGTCCATCAGGGTCAAAACAAGTGACACCAGCGCCTTTAACCATGAAAAATTCAACAATTTCTAAAACTTGTTTCAAAAAATTCTTCAAAAATGTAAAAATTTCATTTTTTTCTTCAAAATCTTGAAAAAGTTTCTCTTCAAGTCCAACTTCAAAACCTGGAGAACAGACTAAAAACTTTTGATGACCGACAAAAGCAAAGGCTTGATTTTTTCGAACAAAGGGAAAATTGTTGGATTGAAACAAGGCGAGTCTAGTTTTCGCTTTTTTTTCTGAAAAGTCTTCGTTGATTGGGATGAACTCTGAAGATTCAAAGAAAAATTCGCATTCTTCTTGGGAAATATCTGGACTTTGCAAGTCATTTTGGAGAAAAATCAAGGACTTGAAAAAATTTTCTTTTGTTTTTAAAATTGAATCGTTTTTCTCAAAGTTGACTTTTCGGGTTGGTTTTTCAAAAGGTTGTAGAAAGGAACTTAAAGGATGGTTGTATAAAAAGACTGGCTTTTCTTCGTGCCAGGCGAATTCGCTTAGAGGAAAATGATTGTTTTTGAAATTTAAATTGACTTCTGAAAGTCTTTCGATGAGTTGAAAGATTGACTTTAGAACTTCTCCTGGATGTTCTTCGGAAAATTCTTGAAAAGTAGAGAAATTTAGGTTTTTGTAGTAAATGACTGAAAAATCAGCTAAAAATGTGATTCGGTTGTTGAGGAACCTGTTGTTGAAAAAACTGTCTTTTGACTGGTCCATTAGCTTTTTGATGGTTTTTTCTTTTTGGAAATCTTCTGAAGAAAGAGATTTTTTTACTTGAGTCAAGCCAAGTTGAGTAATTTTTTCATGCATTTGATGAATTTTTTCGATTTCTGAGATTTTTCTGTAATGAAAGACGAAAACTTTCATGTGAGTTTTGATCGTTTGAAAGATGTTCATGTTTTCTTGGGTGGTTTCAAAGGCTGTAAATGAAGAGGTGAAAAAGAACTTCTCGCCAAGGCGGAATTTCCCTGAGATGGAAGTTTCATTTATTTGGTTCAGGTAAGTTTGGACTGAATTTTCGATTTTTTTATTGTTTTTTTCAAGAGAAACTTCGAAAATGATTGAATTTCTCTGAACCCAGACCTCAACTTCAACTTTCTGCCCTTCTTCAGGGAATTCCTCGTAAAGATACCCTCCTCTTGGACCTTTCATCCATAAAACCCTTTGACGGTCGAGTTCTATCTTGAGAGCCTTAAGTAAAAACTTTTCTTGATGATGAAAAAGGCTCAAAGTGCTTTCAAGGTCAGTGTAAAACCTTTGTAAGTTGAAATTATTGAAGATTTCTGATTTGCTGCATAAAAGGACTTGATTTTCAATGCGAAAAGAAATATTTTGACTGGTCATTTCAAACCCAGATAAGGACTGACTCACTTGAAGCCCAGTCAAATCTACTGTTAATTCTCCTTTTTCATATAAAACCTCAATTTTTTCACTTTCTGAGTCATTTCGAGTCGTTTCAAAGCCTTTTTCAGTGCAAAAACTATTTAATATCGAAGATTGCGAGTCTTTTGTAAGTCGATAAACCAAAAAAGACCCGATTTGTAAAGTTTTAGTAAATTGTCCTTCTCCAATGTCTGAAGTGAAGGAAAATAGTGAAAAGTTTGAAGAAAAAATCAGCTGATCAGGAGTTGAAACCCTTGAAATGATTTTTTTGCCTGTGAATTGTTGTCGTGGAATTGAAAGATGTGAAAACTTATGCATTTTGTAGGATTTATTATAAGTAAATGCATGAAATGTTCTAGTCGAAATTAATTTCAAGATATTTTTAAAGGATTTTTTAAATTTCTTTGAATAGGTTGAAGAGGAAGAAAAGGAGAAAATTTAATTATTTCTTATTATTTTTAGTCTTCGTGCAAACTTTGCAGAATTTTTCTTGAGATATGAGAAAAACATTGCAAGACTGGCATTTTGACAGAGAATGATCAGGGATTTTTATCTCTCCACATAATGTGCAAATAGAACCTTTGTTATTGGAATAGTGAATCTGGTGATATTGGATGAACTTCGCTGGATTTTCTGAAATTTCTAAGATTTTTATTGGAACCTTGTCACTTGCAAGTGGATGTGGGGTCAGTTTTTGACATACAATACAAATAACTTTATTTCCTTGTATTTTAAATTCATTTTTAGGGTCTGTCGAGCATTCAAGTTTGCAGAACTTCGCTGAACAGTGTTCGCATTGGACCAGATCAAACTTTTTTCCACATTTACAACAAAATTGATTGAATTTAGTATAAAATTTTAAAATCATTTTTTTTTCTGAAGTATTCATTGATTTCTTATGCATTCGGCAAGGTTGATTTATTTTTTCTTTCAGGTCAGGAAAGTTAAGATCGAAATTCTGTAAATAATTGACTTTACATCCACAGCATAAATAAATAAAATAACTTGAATTCAGTTCTTCACATTTTTCAGAAAAATTTTTTTCTAGGTTTTTTATTTCTTGATTGTTTTCAATTGAATGATCTTTAGATTCTTTAATGTAAATCATCATTTTCTTAGGTTGGGATAAAGAGATGCAGAGAAAAACGTCGTTGTTTAAAGATTTTCCGAAGATGAACTGACTGGATTCGGAGAAAATTTTTAGTCTTGAATTTAAGATGAAGAGCTGGTAAAACAACTGAATATTTATAAGGTTTTGGATTTTTGATAGGATGATTAAGTTCACCATGCTTTTTTTGTTTATTATTAAGTCGATTTTTTTGTTCATTTTGATGATGAGACTGGAAACGTTTTGATTTTTCTTTTTTATTAGAAGATTATTGCTTTCCCAGAATTTTAATGTTAATGTAGATAGAGTTGTCTTTAAGTTTTCGTCAAAAATAGTAAAATCTTTAGAATTTAATAAATTGTTTGCAGATGTGGCAGGATTTAACGAGTAACTTGCGGAAGGTGCCGGAATAATCAATATAGGAGCAACTTTGCTAGTTTTATGTGAAATTGGTTGATTAAGTAAATCTAAATCAGAATTTTTTGAATTGAATGAAGTCCTGATGATAGCATCTGGGGATTTAGTGGATTTAGAATCGAATTTATAATTATTCACTTTTTTTCCCTCATAATCCAAGATACCATTATTATTCGAATTGATCAAATAAATATCATTAGGCGAAATCCGATTCAAATTTCCCATTGCAGAAGATTTATTTCCAGAACATTCCCAACAGTTTCCATTTTTATGACTACCACAAAAATCTAACTTGCATTCCTGGCATTTTCTTTTAGATTTATTGTCACATTCATAGCAATTATCATAAATTTTTAAATTTTTATATAATTGTTGTCTTTCTTTCTCAAAAAGTTCATTTTTACATATGGGACAGTTTTGCAATTGAGACTTGTAAAAATTTTTCTGACCATTAGGGACAATAAAAGTTGTAAAAGAGTCTCCACAATGAAGGATTTTTTTAGATTCTGATTTTAACTCAAAGCTAAGATCTATTGAATCATTATATGTAATTGGGAATAGCAAGTAATATTTAAGTCCTGATGATCTTAAGTACAGGGTAAAAGATTGAAGAGTCTTATTTCCATATATATTTAAATTATTCTCTGAAAGGACTGAAAAAATTACCCCAAAGAGCGAAGCCACTCTAATAAAGATTTTTTGAGTGAAAATTTTAAGATTTGGACTTGAGGATAAAAATTCTGAATCGATTTTTTGAGATAGTTGAGATGAAATTGAATGAAGTTGTGACTTGTCGAGGGTCTGAGGATTCCAGTAAAGGGTGTAGAGGGTGATAAGGTCTTGGCAATAGGGGGAGTTTTTCAATATTTTGTCATTAAAGACTTTTGGAATGTTATAAGTGACTATGTAGTCAACTATTCCTAGGATTAATGATTTTGTTAGATCTGTTTGACTAAATTCGGCTTCATGTGAAAAAATGTAAAAGGTTTGAAGGGGTAAACTTAAAGGTTTTTTATCCATTTACTATAAAATCAAGAGATTCTTGCATGAGATTAAGTAGATTATTTCCTGGGAAAGTTAGTATTTTTACTTTAATTAAAACATTTATTATGATGAAATTTGTAGACTTTATGATATTATGGGTTTTTTATTAAATAATTCAAGTTTTCCTGATTTCTTAGGATTAAGGTAAGATGATAGTGATATTAGGTCTTAATATCTGCATAATAATTTAACTAATCTATTTTTTCTGACAAATCCTACAAACCCCTTTGATGTTTGAGCTAAATATTCCACATATTATGCAGAGCTTTTCTCTTGGACTTTTGCTGACATCCAGAGAAGTATTTAAAAAGCTTTTACTTTGAAATAAGCTAGAATCTGCATATATATGAGTTTCCACTTCTATTTTTCGTATTTCAATTGAATCTCGCAGTTTTTCACCCAACTTATTCTTACAAAAGGCACAAATATTTGTACTCACTTCTCGATCTTGCATTAAATTAGAGTAATCCTCACAGATATCGCTGCAGTGAGTGTTTTTACATGATTGGCATATTATAAAGTCGGAATTTTTTGAATTGCAAGCTGAACAACCTTCATGAAAGTTCGGAAAACACTTTAAAACAATGTCAAGTTCTAATTTATTCGGATTTTTTTTATGTGTTTCGCATTTTAAGGAGAATTTTGCATATAAATCTTGGTATTTCATTAATTTTAATTCATTGAAATCGAAAAGACATCCACAACAAAGCCTGAGGAAATCTTTTTTCTTTTTTATTAGTCTTCGCTCGATTTTTTTAATACGTTTATCATCTTTTGTGAATTTATCAGGTGTGATTAATTTGAGCTGTTGTTTTAGATTCAAAAGCACCATGAAAACTCTGAAGTTTCCTTGAAATCCGTACTTGGAAACAGAATTTTCACTCTCTATTACAAATTGTATTGAAAAAGTATAAGCAAATGAAAGAAAGTTAATTAGACTTGGATTTGATTTAAATGGAGAGCTTTTATTTAACTCGATTACTGATGTGTTGAGGGATGATGCCATGATTTTTGACTCTGATTTGAGGCTTTTTGAGGTTTGATAGGTTTTTAGTGATTTGTTTAGTTTTAGCATTGAAGGATCTGTTGAGTTTCTTTGACTTTTTAGTATATTTGAAATAATATCTGATGACAAGAAAAGTGTTATTGATTTTTGAATTGATTCCTTTTGAAGGAGTTGGTCTAAGATATAACTTAGATCGTTTCTTATTAAAGGGTTTTGTGAAGATAATTTTACTAACATGTCCTCATTTTTTACTTTTTCAGAACCCTTTGTTGGCTTATCTTCTCCCAAACTCTTTTTTTCCCCTTCATTATCATTTTTATCCTTATTCACTTCTTTAGATTTCTTACATAAAATGCAAGAAATCTTCGGTTGATGATCCAAGCAGAAATATTCATTGCAAAATTGACATTTGAAATCTTTAGCCTTATTACAATAAGTACAAGGATGAGCATTTCCTTGATGTTTCATTTTTTTCGCTTTATGACCAGGAATTTCTAAGAAATAAGCTGATTTATAGCAAATTTTACATTTCTCTGAATAGTTTTTATCTGATAATTCATGCCCACAATGTCTTAATTTTACTAGATTCGTTTGCATGTTCATAAGCAAGTCATCTGAAATATGATAATAATTTTTAGGAATAAGTATATAAAAGTTTGATGAATTGTTGTAAAGCCAAATAATTATCATATGTTTAGAACCTTTTCCAAAAGTTTTTATTTGTTTTTTTGATATTTCTTTGAAAACAACTCCGAAAATGTTCGCTATATTAACAAGGACCTTTAAATTGTAGACTATTGGATTATTTTTAAAGTTTTTAAGAGTATTAGAGATTTCTGTTGAAATGTTGTTGAAGACTGCATCGTTTAGAATATTTGGGTATCTGTGAAAGCTTCCTGAGGTTGATTGAAGAAAGGAATAAATTAGATTTTTGAACGGGGTAAAATGAGTTATGTTGAAAGTAAGGGCGATTTGGTATCTATCAAGGTATATGGCGATTGAAGATAATAAGCCTTGGATAAGAGAGTCTTGGGGTATTTTTAGTTCTTCTTCAAAGTATTGATCTAAGGGAGGATGGCTTTTTATGATTTTATGACTCATTTTGATTGAAAAATTATAACAATTTTTCCATATGATAAGACATGAAATCATTGACCATGCTGCTAATCGTTTTTTTAATAGCTTTCATTTTAGTTTAAACAGTAATCAACTTTTATGAATTAAATTAACTACTTGCTGTTAAGTCCTTGATACTTGCAAATTTTGCATTTTCCTTCAATTTTGGCTTCGAATTTTTTGCATACAAGGCATTTAATATCTCTTGTTTCAGTCGATATTATTCCATTATCACCTCTTCCGGTCAAGGCTTCTTCATTCATATCCAGAATTTTAATTTCAATACTATTGATAACGCCACTGATGTTCAGTTTACTTTTGCAGACAATGCATTTTATGATTCCATTTTTATCTGGATTGAATTTGTCTTGAATATCATCAGAGCATTCTTCATCACAAAATGAAAATTTACAAACAGAACATCTGATAAAACTTTTATTAACAAAATTACACTTACAACAGCCAGCATGATACATATGATAATTTTCAATAATAAATTTTTCCTCAAACTTTGAAAGTTTCTTATTATGATCATTGCATTGAATTTTCTTAATTTCAATGAAAGTTTTATTGAAAATAACCTCTCTACTAATTTTACATCCACAAATAAAGTAAACATTATTTTTTCCTTTATTTTCTTCATCAATTTTTTTTAAATGATTCTCAATTTTCCGATCAATAATTTTTTTAAATTCAATTTCTTCTTTCCTTTCACTTTTTATACAAGTTGTAGCATTCGTTGATTTTTCTTCAATAAAAACATGCCACCATCTATTATTTTTAAAACTCTTTCCAAATTTTATCAAACTTCCTTGATGTAAAACAACGACTTTAATCGATAATAAATAAACCAAGTCCAAAAACTGCAAATATTTCGGTTGTGCATTTTTCCCCGAATACTTCTTATCAATCTCCGTCATTATTTCCTGAGAAATCGGGTCTAACTTCGTCTTATTCTGATTATTTATAACATTTTGAATAACCTGAATAATTCTTCTATTTTTTCTTTGAATTTTTTGTGAAACCAGTTCATTTCTATTAGAAGGGTTCGACAAGAAAGCTCTTAAAATTTTATTAACAGAGATATCCATGAAAAGTTTCGGTTGAAATTTTTTTAAGAACTTCGAACTCGACCTGCTTGAAAAGCTGATAAAATCCGGATCATTATTCACCAGGCCCTGCTGAATAGTCCCAGGTGGTTGAGAAGGTGAAGCGGATACTGCATGATGAGTTGTTCCTTTAGGAGGGTCAAACGGCAGAGGATTCAGTCCATTCGGGTTGAAAGGGTCTTGGTCAAGGAGAATGTCTGGATTTCCACCACAGATCAAGCAAAGGTCGACTTGCTTGTGATTATCACAAAAAAAAGTATGGCAAGAAGAGCATTTATTTTTCCTTGATTTTTTACAGTCAGAACAATTTTTAGAATTTTTGTTGTTTGCCTTAGGCGGCGCATGGACTGGGTTCAGGTCTTGAAATGCCTCTGGGCTCTTTATTATAGCCTGGTTCAATGATGGCTTCTGAGGTTTGTGATTAGGTGCCGGGTTTTTTATATTAGGAGAAGGCTGGTTCAATGCTGGAATATTAGGGATTTTATTAGGTATTGCTGCAGGGTTCATCAAAGCAGGGGGTTGATTCACTGCTGGATTTTTAGGAATTTTATTACCAGCTGAAGGGTTATTTAAGTTGATTATTTTTTTTTCTAATTGATAAGGAACCTGGGAGCAGTCTGCACATTTTCCTGAGTTTAAGTTGAGTTTACTTAGATCATGTCCACAGTGAATAACCTTTTTGGCATTAACTTGGATATAATGAAGAAAATTCGGATCCATGTTATAGTAGTCTAAAGGAAATACCATGTATTCTCCATAGTGACATGTGTAGATATAGATGTAAATCGAGGTATTTGAAATACTTCCATAAACTTGTGAAGAATTTTCTGAAAAAACTTTAAAAACTGCTCCAAAGATATTTGCTATTGTTATAAAAATTTTATGCCTGAACATCTGAGACTTTTTGCTGAATCTAGCTAATTCTTTTTCGATATTTCGAGCTAGGTTCATTGTGGCAGGCTCGTCTATAATATAGGCGATTCGGTCTTTGCTGTTTATGAAGCCTTGGCCGAAAGGAATAAGATTTTGACACATTTCATGAGATGCGATCTTTTTTTGATTGTAATTTTTATTCAGTTGATACCTGTCAGTGTATAAAGCGACTGAGGCAAGAAGACCTGCTGTGAGTTTGTCTTTTGGTATCAAAAATTCGTAGTCGAAGTATTGACTAAGAAATTGACTGCTTTGTATCAGTTGATTTGTCATTAAATTATATAGATTTTTTAGTTATCTTATGAGTAATTTTATAGGATTAATTGAAATTTAGATTTAAATTTTTAGGTTTATTTGGAAACTGAACAGATCTTGCAGAATTCTTCATTTGTGACGGAAATATTTGGCATTTTGAACTAACTTGGTTGAAGAGGGTTTTTCTACTAGAAGATTGAGTAAAGAACAGTCATTTACGCTCTGCATTTTCTTGTGAATGTAAACTGCTGGATTAGAAGAATCAATAAATTCTCGAACCTTATTAAAGATATTTGGACGTGATCTTTATCTATTTTTTTTTTCTTATTACAGATCAGACAAAGTTAGTGATTTTCGATTTGTATTAGGATTGATTGCTGATTATTCTCGTATTCTTCACAGTACTTAGCTTTGCAATTTTCACAATTGATGAAATGAGTGTTTATCGCATTGTATATGCAACAACCTTCATGATGTTTGATGTTATCTTCCTTAAATAATTCAAATTTAAGAACTTGAAGAGTTTTATTATGTTTGCAAGGTTTTTTAAAGATATCCAGAAGACCAGGGAATTCCTTCTCTCGAAGAAATTCAGGTGAATATCGACACCCACATCTAAAAACGATTTCTGTGAATTTTCTATTTGACTTCATATCATTCTTATGTTTTATTTTGCTTAGTTCTCTGCAATCATTTTCTAAATCTTGAAATTTATTTTTTTAACATCAACAAAATAATTCTCTTTTTGGCTTTCTTCACTATAAACCTCGTAAAGTTTACTTGAACTGAATTTTGGACCAACAATGATTGTCCTGCTTGAATAAACTTTTCTGATTCTAAAGCTGAGATAAAAGCAAAGATATGCACTTTTTTTATTGAAATCGCCAGATATTAGAGAAATTTCTTCAGTTAAAGCTTTAGAAATGCCTCCAAGATTACAAACTTTAGCATGTTTGGCAAGGTTTTCAAGTAAGTTAAAAATTCTGTCGTGTTTTGATTTGTAAGACGAGTTTGAAAGGAGCTCTCGATGATGCTGAATTGAGGTGAAAGCTTTTATTATCATTTGGATTTTTATTTTTATCATAGAAAAATTGAAGTTTTTGGATAAGTTGTCGAAATTTGCATTTTTTTTAAATAAAATACTTGTTGGACTGTTTTTTTTAACGTTTTGTATATCTGAATTTTCATCTTTATTTGAGCTTATTTTTGATAAGTCAGTTTTTAGAAATAGTTGATCAGAATAATTGCAATTTAGGTACCTTTGAACGTCTTCTGAACGTTAAGGACCTTTATGCTGTCCTATGCACTTTGGGCAAGTATTACCTTCAGTTTCAGAACTCAATTTCTCCTTACAATAATATCAAATTTTTTCAGGTACTGAGAAACTCTTTTTTGATCATCTCTAACTGAATTGGTAGGATAACATGAAGGACATTCAAAGTATGAGAATTTCGTTGTTCCTATTGAAATAATGTTCTGACTATGTAATAGTGGATGCCCACAATGATACACATTTTTTCTCTGATAGTTAAAATAGTTTAATATATAATCAAGGTCTTGAATGATTATTTTTGGATATTGAACAAAACATCGACTTCCTTTCTGATATAATATTATAAAATACGATGGATCTTTGCAGCTTCCATATGTTTTTGTACTATCTTTAGAAATTATGATTAGATTTATAGCCATGAAACTTGAGATAGTTATAAAAAGATTTGAATTGTAAAGTTTCTAATTGTTTTATATTTTTGTATATGGCTTCTTACTTGAGCACACAAGGCTTCAAGAATTGCATGATTAGTGTAATCTTTTTAATAGTTTGATAACTCTTGGCCGAAGGGATGATTTTTTAATACCATTTCCATGGAACCATAACAAGATGATACTTAACCTTGTAAATTGATATTTGAATTATTAAGTCATTTATTTCAACTTGATATTCAAATAAACTTTCAAAGTAAGTGTTAAGCTCTGCTACTTGAGTATTCATATTTTATAATTATATCGATTTTTGGATTATCTAATATGATATATCCAACAAATGGAATATTTGAGATTATTTTTGCTGATTTTAAGCTGTATTGCTTGATAGAGTAGTTAGAATTGAGGAAAGATTCAATTCTTTATAATGAGTAATAATATATAATCATGCTATAAAAGAATTGAAATAATTTTTAAGATTCTTAGTTTGTGCTAATCGTTAAGCACGCCAGATAGTCTCTGCATTATATTGCCTTGATCAAAGGAATAAACTTTGAACTTATTTATAATTATATTCCTAATTATATATTAATCACCGACACATAAAGCTTCGAGGCAAGGGGATATATGAGAATTTTTTATGCGGTACCAATAAATTTAATTAAGTTACTCACAAAGAAATCTTGTATATTTCATTACTAAATAGAATCATCTAGATTTAATACAATTTTCTTCTTTATTTTATATAGGAAAAATTAGAATAAACTACTTTTAGATGAATTTGGAATAACTAGATACCTGAAAATTGTGTACCAAGATCGATAATTCTGAGATTTTCTGATTTGGAAGGAACTTTTACATTTGCTCAAACTGGTTTATGAGATTCATCTCCTAATTGAATTCCCAAAAAAGTCATAAATTTAAATTTATGTTGATGCTAAGTTGAGGTACTCAGATAGCACTTTTCTACACTAAGCAAAACCATTATTATCTTTTATAATGTATCAGCCAGAAGCCCAGTAAAGCTGAAATCAATCAATTTAATTATACTCATCAATCAAGAAATAAAAATCTCTCAAAGTATTATTCAGAATCTAACTATTTCAACTATTTCCTAAAATTCCACAGATTCTGGTAATCATCAACATCCAGCCCTTGTCGATGAAAAAAATTCACAGACTGATCAAATCGAACATCATCATAACCTTCAATAGAAATTTCCAAACTATTCTCATTATTCCCCCTGACTTTATTTCCACAAATCATACAAAAATTATCTTCAAAATTCTGAATATTAAAAATTTCACTTACCAAGCATTCATCAGCGCAGAACTTAGCCTTACATTTGCTGCACTGATTAAAAATCCCATTTTTTTTATTGCATTTACAGCATCCTTCATGATATTTCGGATAAAAGTCTCTAAGCATCCTAACCTCAACTTGTTTAATTTTTTCAAAATGTTTACAATTTTCTGAAAACTTTTTTTTTATTTCAGAAAATTCGAGTTGAAAAAGATCTTCAAGTAAATATCGACAACCACAGGAAAAAACGATTTCAGGCTTTTTTTCTATTGGGTGGAATGAATTTTTTATTTGATTTACTTGCTTGGTTTCATATGGAAAAGCGTTCAAAGGAGGGTCTATCCAAGGGTCACGGGTGACGTTAACGAAGTAAGCCTTGTTGCTTTCGTGATTAAAAACCTCAAAAAACTTACTTGAACTGAACTTCGGCCCACAGATGATTGTTTGGTTTGAAGTGACTTTAAGTATCCTAAAACTCAAGTAAAAGGCGAGGTAGACACTATTTTCCAGGTAGTTTTCAGATATTAAAGTTATTTCTTCAACTAAAATTCGACGGATATCGACAAGTTTCACTATTTTTAGTTGTCTTACTAGATCTTGAAGTAATGAAAAAATTAGGTCTTTCCGTGGGTTTATAGGAAAAGTGTTCAGGATTTTGAAGTGGTCTCCGATTGAAAGAAAAGATTTTATTATCATCTGGATTTTAGGCTGAATCATTGGAAAGTTAAATACTCGGGATAAGTGGTTGAAGTTTGGATGAGTTTTCATTGAAATTTTGGTTTGGGTGCGAGGACTGTTGTTGTGAATTGGAGTTTCTTGAGTTTTTAAGAGATCATTTATATCGAGATTTTTCTTATCGAAAATGTCATCGGAAAATATTATTTCTTCAGGATTTAGGTCAAAAGAGTTATCGCTCTCAATTGTGTCTTGTTTCTCTTTTAAACCTTCAGCCACAAAGTGGATTTCAGCGGGCTCTTTTGATAATTCTGAGCATATCTTGCATAGGTCACTTAAAGGGTTTTCAACTTCTAAAAGCAAACATTTTACGCACTTATTTTCGTTCTTTTTGTAGTTCTTTCTTGCTTCTTCCTGTGATCTTAAACACTTTGAACAGTTTTCAGATTTGGATTCCGATTTAAATATTTTTTTGCAAGTTATGCAAGTCTGCTCAAATAAATCAGCTTTAGGTTTAGGATGCTTTGATCTATGTTTTTTTTTTTTACATAAATTACATGGAATATAAGAAATTTTATTTACTGGATTTGGATTTTTTTCTGATATGAGATGTCCACAACTATTGACATGTTTAAATTCAAACTTTATATCATCGATTATTTGATCCGGATTTTGAATAAGTCTATTTGGATACAAAATAAAATATTGATTCACTTTTTTATATATAAATGCAGCTAATGATGGATCTGTTTGACAACCATAGGTTTTCGTGCTGCCCTGAGAAATAATAATAATTCTTAAATCCAAGATATTTGAAATCATTATGAAAAACTTTGACTGATAAAGAATTTTGTTCTTTTTATATGCTGAAAGCGATTTTCTGATTTTTTTTGATAAATTTTCAATAGATTCTTTATCTTTCAGTAAAAAATACTCATAAATCTGTTTTTTAAAGGGATGTCTGTCAATCATTTTCTTAGAGTATTCTTTATCTAACTTGTAATTGATTTTGTAAGCTGTTACAGCATAAATCAAGTTAGTGACAAAACCTGTGCGTGGTATTTCAACATGGTACGAAAAATAATTCGCTAAACCTTGATCTAAGTTCAAATCCATTGAGATTTTATTTATAAATGGTGGTTTTCTTAGTATTTCTTATTTTACTTTAAAGTTATAAAGAGTATCTTGCATATATGTGTTATGATAATAATTGAATCGAATAGATATTCTAATATATAAATTTAACATAAATCAAGAAGTAAGCAGATCAACAGTTTAATACAAGTTCTTAAATATCAATACTTGACTATAAAACTAATAATCAAAGCATGCTATTTTCCATTATATATTTTCTTTTCAACCTACTATATACCAATTATATCTAAATAATCTTCAATATATTAAGCAACAACATCTCTTTCTACATTCCGGGCATTTTATCTCATTTTGTCCTTTTGCCTTACTATTTGTCTCAAAATCAGTCAATTCCTGTTTCCTATCATCTTTTTTATTAGCAGATCTAATTGATAAATACTTAGGAAAGTTTTTTTTGCATTTGCTACAAGTTAATAAAAACTCTGGAATTGTTAGATTTTGATTGCTCAAATTACTAACATTTCCTTTTAAACTTTGATTCTCATTTGAACCACTTTTAAAAGACCCCAAATTTGTTTCTTGTGAAAAATTGCTATTTTCATATTACCTCTTAGGAAGCCTTCCTTCACAACTCGAGCATTCTTTATACTCTGAAGGCTTGGCTATTAAAATCTCTTGTTGAACCAAAGGAGCCCCGCAGTGATGAACCAACTTCTGGTTAAACTGAATCTGATTCAAGACAACTGAAGCATCCTTGATAAACTGACGAGGATAAATAAAAAAGTACTGGTTTTGCATGTAAAACAAAAAGACTGGAAATGAATTCTTTGTAGATGTTCCGAAAGACTTCACCATGTCGTTTGAAATGACGATGAGAGTGACTGAAAAAATATTGCAAATCATGATGAAAAACTTTGTGATTTGCAGGGTCTGGCTTTTAAACTGGCTTAATGGACTGCACATTGCTTGATAAAGGTTCGAGATAGTAAATTCGTTTGGCTTGTTAAAATAATCAAGCAACTGCTGCGAGAATTGATGATTTTTTAATATAGCCATCGAAGGAATGAGGGAAAGTTTCAGTTGTTGCTTGTAGTCGGTTATCGCGTATATTAAATATGCTTCAAATCCCTGCTGGGGAAGATCAGCTTGTGACACGAAGAACTGAGAAAGGAAAGAATTTAACACAAAAGGTTGCTTGTTCATCGTCTATATTTATAGAACATGGCGATTTTATTTATTTCATCTTCTGTGACTTGAAATATTTAATCGATTCTAGCAATAAGATTATATTCTAAAACTAGTTCAGTTATTTTTTAATGCAAATCCTGCATATCCTTCCGTCAGTTACTCTAAAAATATTACATTTCGGGCATATTACTCTTGTTTGGGTCTCAAGTACCTTCAATAGCGGGCTTTTCGTTCGGTTCCTGGAAGGAGCTTCGACAGGTGGCGTAGTTTTGAAGTCTGAAGAAATTTTAAGGAATTTTTCATGATTTTTCCAGATTTTTTCATCACAAACAAAACATTTTTGATTATTTTTCTCTGATGGGGTACTTTCACTGCATCCATCACTGCAAAACTTCGCATTACATTTGTTGCATTGAATCTTGGAGAAGTTAATCGCGAGACACTTGCAACAAGAGTTAATATTTGAATAGTAAAACTTTTTGAATAAGTTTAACTCGATTTGACTCGCCTTTTTACTGTGTTTTGGACATGATGACAGGATTTTGTTGATTTCTGTCCAGGGTTTATCGTGAAAGAAGCTTTTTTTGAATTTGCATCCGCAGAGAAATACGAAAAAACTCTGAGAGTGATTTAAATTTGCTTGTTTTTTTATATTTTCTGCTTTGGCATGTTCTTCGAGAAGTTCTGCGCCTGGGTTTTGAAGGAGATTTGGGGTGAGTGATAAAAAACAGCCATTTTCGAGAAGGATTAGGTGAAATTGATTCCTTGCATTGAAGTTTAGACCAATACGAATGAGTTGGTTATTTTGGATTTTTTTTAAATTTAAACTGAGATAGAATAGCAAGTTAATCACTTTAGGACTAGTTCCTGATATTTGGTCTATGGTTTTAATCACTTGTTGACTCACATCAGCTAATGAAAAATCTTTCTTTTTATTCTCTGCTCCTTGTAAAGACATCAAAAGAGGGTCAAGATTTCCGAAATTTCTTATTTCATTCAAAATTTCCTTGTAGTTCAAAAGAAAACCTTTTAAAATAATATCAAGTTTTCCGGTAATCAAAGAAAAATCGAAAATATCTGGAAAAGTTTCACAGATTTTTATTTGATTCAAAGAATTTATTGTAAAACTTGACTTAGTCTGAGGAGAGGAAAGTTGATTATCTGGTGAATCTTGTTTTTCATCTGAAATAATCTTGAAATTTTTTTCTTTTTTCGAAGTTTTAGATGTTGAAATATTTCTTGACTGTCCTTTTTCATTATTATTCCCAGAAAGGACTAAATTACTAAAAGAGTCGTGAAATGGCTGATTGTTTAGATTAACTAGTGAAGGTTTTAACAATGATGCACAATATAAGCAGTCATTTAAAAAGTTCAGCTGGACATTCAAAATCTCTGATTCACCTGGAACTGAACTTCCACAAAAATGTGACTGTTTCAAGCCCAGATACTGCAAATAAAAGGAAAGATTTGGGGTGTAAGTTTCAGGAAATAACATGTAAAAATCTTGCAGGTTTTCTGAGTAGAGAAATATTAAAATTGAGTCTTGGTTAATCTTTCCGTAGATTTCTATATTTGCACCTGTTATTAGATTGAGAGAAACATTTAAACTGTTGCAAAGAGTAATCAAAAGTCTTGAGAAGTAGGTTTGGTTGTTTGAGGAATTTTTTAGTTTTTTTTGAACTTCTTGGGAAAAGATTTGCAAGTTTTCGATACTTGGGTTGGTTAGAAATGATTTTAAAATCTGATTAAATCGTCCTGGAGTGCTTGGTTCTCTTGGATATACCAGACCGTAGTAGTTCTTGAAGTATTGGATAGAGTAAATAAGATTCTGCTCAAAGTAAGGATGCTCTATTAGAACTTGATATGGAAAGTATTGAGAAAACCATAATTTACCTGCTATAGGCTGTTGGAAATTTCTATTGTACATTTTATTATGATTATAGAATGGGATTTATATGGACTTGAAAAATCAGGGTTTCTTGTTTTTAAACCAAAAATACTCTATTTCATTTATTCTTAAACTATTAGAAAATTTCACATTCACATTCTCTTGAGAAAGATTTTTTCATATCTTTATCATTTTTCTTACCCTCATCATATTCATTTAAATTTTTCTCATTCTTTTTCTTCTTGTTTTTCTTGTTTTTCTTTTTCTTCTTATTGTTTTTCCCACTCTCAAAATTTTTCCCTTGACTAATAGGAAGACCATAGATTTCATTAGCTTTACTTGTAGAGTCATAAGAAAAACCTTGATAATTTTGCATTCTAATCCTATAGCTTTGCGCTAAATAATTAGAAATCGGTTTAATTTCATATATAGAGTCTGATTGATTACTTTTAGTAATTTCAGCTGTTAAAACAAAGTGATTTTGAGTGTAACCATTTGTATTTTGACTCATAACTCTTGCATTAAGTAAGTTCAACACGATTGAGGCATCTTGAATGTGATTCTGAGGATAAATAACGAAATAACGATTTTCCACGTTGTAGATGAAAAGTAAAAAGGAATTTTGACTACTAGCGCCATAAAACTTGGCCTTATTATTTGAGAGGACTACAAGGTTGACACTTAGAATGTTACTCAGAATTACTAAAAGCTTTGACAGGTAAAGGCTTCCTGATGTTCGATACTCGAATATTGATTCACTGATCCGTTGTGATAAGTTTTGACAACTTTGATAGTTTGGGTTGGTAAAGTAATCGTAAAGTTCTTGCTGATATGAATTTCTTTTCAGGGTATTGAAAGAAATATTCTGATTGATGTTGTAGAGTTGTTTGTATTCTGATATCAAAAACAATAATTCTGGAATTATGTTGAGTGGGTTCAGCTCGACTTGATAAGTAAATAATTGGCAAAGGACTTGATCGATATTAAAAGGTTGTCTGTCCATTTAGGTTTATTGGGATTTAGAATTCTGTAGGGGTGAATTTGCACAATAGAGTTGCTAATGATTAGTGATTTATACTTTTGATCGAAATTATATTGATTAATACGACGCACTAATCATATTAAGAAGCTATTAATAGTTAGTCATTTCTGACTTTTATAGAAATTATATCGTTGCTATCACAGAATAATTAATTAGTGATAATAATTCTTCATAGAATAAATTTCTATTGTTCTCAAAGAATAAAATTCATTGAAAGCATAACGGTGAAGAAAATCCTCAATTAAATGACTAAACAAATGAAATTAAAGAATTTAACTAAATTAATAAGACTTTTGCTTATTAAATAATCTTTCTGTTTCTAAACATCCTTTACATAACATGCTATTTCGATCGATAACTTCATTCAATCTGCACAATTTGCACTTTTTTAATCTTTCACTCTGATTAATCGTTGATTCTAAGAAATGTTGGCATTCATAACAAACAATCTCATGGTTATTCGCTGTGAAGATAACCGAACAAACCACACAATTTTCTTGATTTTTACTCTCAAACAACAAAGAATCTTGAGATGGAGGAAGACTACTCCGACAAAAATTGCATTCTTTATAAGGAACCATCCCAGTCCCTGAAAAATTAATGTCTATAGTCAAAGGTTTACCACAATGATGAATTAATTTGAAATCTCTTTGAATTTGGTTCAGAATTTCTAAAGGATTTTGCACATGGCCGTGAAGAGCAAGCATAAAAAACTGTCCTGTCGGGGACTTATAAAGAAAAATCGTGTTGTTTTTCAGTATACCGTAAAAGTTATAGTTTTCAGAAGTGATTAAACAAAAACTTATCCCGAGCATGTTGCTCAACATTATGAAAAGTTTTGAAATGTAAAGCTTTGGATTCATCTCGAATGGGTGTAATAAATTTTTTATCGTGATTGATAAGTCGTTGATTGTGAAATCGTTTGGATTATTGAAGAAATTTTCGAGTATTGCTTGATGTGGATGGTTTTTTATGTGATTTGTTGGAGGATATCTTTTGATTGAGTTGAAATGATGTAGATTTATTGCATGGAGTAAATTGTATTCGAAAGATATTGGGTTGATTTCAGAGACTGGTGAGAAAAGCTGAGATAGGAATTGACTGTAAGGATCTTCTGAGATCATTTTATTAATAAAGTTATCTCTGTTTCACTTAATCTAATCAGGTAATAATATATAGACAATATGGCAAGTTACAAACAAGAGACCTGGTATGACGATTTTGATGAGATTTCATTAGATTATCATCGTTTACCTGAAACAATTTATGATATTATTAAAAAATATATCATAAAATATAAATTCAGCGATCTTTCTGATTCACTCGGTAAACTAAAGAAAATGCATATCCAGATCTTTAAAAATACTAAAATTGATGAAAAATCATCAATAATAGAATTATTTTTGAATTATCAGAGATCATCTCCATTCAGAGACCCTTTAAAAGACCAGATTTTCAAATGTTGCAATTTTTTTGACATCAGGATAATCCTTATCCAAAACAATAAAATTTTTTCATCAGGAGATAAGAGAAAAAAAACAATTTATATATTTGACAATCATCCAAACGCTCACTGCATTTATCCAATTTTAACTTCAAGGATTTCTTACTTTTACGAGCCTCATCACCTTGTGCAGGCTCAAAGTGACTTTCTATTAAACTGCGGAAATCGCTTAAAAATGACTCAAATACTTGGTAACACTTTTTTTGAACACGAACAAAAGATAAAATCAATAAATTGTCATCAAGACTGCAAAAAAAATCGATTTGATAAAATATTTCTGATAAAGATATTTAAAAAAGATTTTCAAGATCGATGCATCGTCTGTGTCTCCCAAGTAACCAGATCAAATTCAGTCACTTGTAAAAATTGCCAAATAAGTTACTGCAAAGGACAAAGTTGCTTATTTTCCCAAAGTATGAGAAATCAAAATCGATTTGATTGCTATTCATGTTCACAACCAATTCAAGAAAACAAGCAAAAAACCTTAAAAAAATGCGAAGAATTCAAAATAATTCAAGATAAATGCTCCTCTTGCACATCAAGTCAAGACCCGGTCAGTTTCTGTCCAACCTGCGGAAACTTCAACGTGAACCCAGGGAACTTACTTAACTCTACCTGCAAGCAATGCAGATTTTACTTATCAGAAAGCAACGGCTTTTGTTTATCTTGCTTTCAAAATAGTTAATCTAAAAATCCATCTTCTTCTTCTCTAACTTTTCCATAAATGTCGAGAATGCAAAACTGCAGATCATCCAACACGTCACCCCTTCCAAAGGCCGACATATTCATGAGCTTTTTAGACCCGACCCCCCGTCCAAACCCATCACCTTTGAACACTTTTTCAACAAGAACAGAATCTCCTTTAAACAAGTCAAACAAATCACTTCGAACTTCAGCTTCTCCTCAACTTGCCTCAAAGCTCGAGCTTTCCGAGAAGCAAAACCAAATGCTTCAAGAGCGAAACAAAGTCCTCATCAAAGAAAAACAACAACTTAAAAAAAAACTATCCAGAGAAAAGACTTCTCCTTTCAACACCTTCAAAAATCATGCGAAAGTCCTTACTCAAAAGACCTTCATGGAAAAATTAGTGAAAGGTGAAGAAGGTTTCAATGATTTATGTAAAAAAATCACGGGAAGTTTGAAAGTTATCAGTTGGGTTAAAGAACAACCGCAGGAATGCAGACTTGCTTTTGTCAAACCTGCACTTGATGAGGTTTTCGCTAATTTGAATGGAATTGATGTGGAATTCGAAGCTCGGGTGTTAGCCGCACAGGAGAAGAACAGAGAAAAAATATCCAAGTTAGAAGAAATCGTTTTTAAATTAGAAAATCGTGAAGAAAGAGAACATCAAGAAGCCATTTCTGCTTTAGTTAAAAAGAACAGTGAGTTGGTGATAGAAAATTGTTTATTACTTGTGAGAAACATTTAGAAAAATATTGAAAGTCTCAAGTTTGAAGTGGAAAAACTTAAAAATCCTGAAATTCAGGAAGAATTTCGAGTGAAAATCGTGGAAGATTTCAAAAATCAACTCTTTTTGGATAAACGAAAGGAAGACCTGGAAGTCACCAGGAGCTTGATTGAACTTGAGGAAAGGTTTGAAGGGATCAAAAAATATGCTGAAGGACTTGCGAAGGAAGTTGATTTGAAAAACATTCAGATTGGAAAGTTGTATCGAGAAATCGCTGAAGGTAAACTTAGAAGTATTAAAGATAGGGTCAAAGATGAAAACCAACCGATTAAAAGAAGCTTGTCTGGAGAAAAGACTTTGAGAAATAAACCGCCTAAGCATCCAGAGGCTGGAGGTGACTTGATTTCTTATACTTGTTGCTTGGCTGCTGCTTTGGAAGATTTCTTGTTGTAAGTTTTAACTTAATAATTTCATTCATTTTACTAATCCGAGTTTCTTTAAACTACTGTTTGGTAAATATTAAAGGAATAGGGTTGATTACTTGAAAATTTAAATAAGGTTCAACAACACTAAAAGCATTTTTAAACCAAGGATGATTTTCACAACTCCCTAGAATATTCTCCATTCTTTTTCTTCAAAAATCTTTAAAAGAACTCTATTTAGATAAACTTTCAATTAAAATCATCCAACTCTAAAAAATATTTTAATCTCATTCAAATAAATAAACTCTCAACAAAGCACATCAAATCAACAATAACTAAAATACCATAAAAAAATCACCTATTCTAAATTTTCATATTCAATAATCCAACGACTTGAGCAAGTCCAAACCATCTCATTAAAATCCCTAAACATTCAAAATGAAAATAATAAATTTCTCAATGGAGACTTTCGAAGAAGTAATAAAAGACCCAATCATAACAAAATTCCTTAGTCGCTTTCCAAGAGACGACTGGAATTCAGTCTTAAAGCAGACGTTAAAACTTGGGATCCATTCAATGAAAACAGTTCAAACTTTATCAGAAATAAACTCTTCACCTAAAAAACCTTTCAAAAACCTGGAAATTGAGATCAGCAACGAAGATGACAGTACTGATTTCTTAGCTGAAAGTCTTGTCAAAGCTGAAGAAACTACTCCTTCTGTCAGAATTGAAGAAAAAATCATTAGAAACGACTCGAAAACTAATCAAAAAAGGAAAAAAACTCTGAGTCAAGTTGGAAAAGGTTGTGTATCGAGAGTCACTCCTAAAGGAAAAAGGGCGAAGGTCGAGTTTTTTAAGGATAAAAATTCAGCTCCTAGGGTACACTCGTTGAAAAGCAAAAAAAGACAAACTCTTAGGAATGCAAAGGAAGAGAAAAAAGAAAGTCATTTGGATGGAGCTTGTGTCAAAAGTTTTAAAAATTTGAAAACTAAAAATACTGATATTCTTTCATCACCAAAAGCTGCCAAACTCGGTATAGGAAATTCTAAAAGATCTTTAGGAATAAACGACTTCAAAGACTTTTACAAGTACAACATGTCCTGCAGGAACTACAAAGTTGATTTTCCATTGAAAGTAAAAGAAAACACTGAAAACGACCCATATGTATATGTGACATCCAGTGAGGAAGAAAATGCATAATTTTAATAATTGAATAGAGTCTAGCCTAAAAACTTTAAAATTACTCCAAATTCCAAATCTTCCATCAACCCTCCTAAACTCTCAACCACTTCATCCATTCAAGGCAAATCTAAATATCTAAGTTATCCCTTCCCAGTTGACTCCCTACAAGTCATCCAAGAACTCTTGCTGAGTACTCAAAATAAAAGTTCCCAAATTATTCGTTTCCTCAACATAAGGCACTTCACTATTAAAAACTAGTCTCTGAGGTGCATTCAACTTAATAACACATTGTTTCAAGTTATTCAAAGCACCTTCCACCAAGACTCCCTTTTCATTATAATGATTAAGTAAATTGTTCCAAAGTTGCTGTTTTGCAAGAACTTTCGCATTTCCACAAATAATCAGTCCAAACTTGGCCCTTGTGAGTGCAACATTGAGTCTTCTATTATCCTGCAAGAATCCAATTCCAAGGTTTTCATTAGACCTAACACAAGAAAGTATAATAAAGTCTTTTTCCCTTCCTTGAAAGCTATCAACTGAAGAGATCTCAATTTCGCGATAATGAACAGGTCCAAGTGTTCCAAAGTTAAGCAGATAAGCAGTGATGAACACCCTTTGCCCTTCATAAGGCGTGATGATTCCGATTTGGTTCCCAGCGACTCCCGACTTCATCAATTGCGTGACGATTTTTTCCACATTAGCCGCTTCTGTCCTGTTAACGTAAGAAGTTCCTGAAGCTGAAAGTTCTTCAGGTCCAATCGTGTTATAAAAAAGAAGAGGATTGTTAGGGACTGGCCAGGGGAAGTCAAGGCCTTTGTAGATTCTTTGGCTTATTGACACCCCGTTTTGAAGAGAGCCTTCGTAAAAAGTGATACTTGAGAACTCAGCGATGCTTGGGTGCATCCGGTATTGGATGTGAAGACGATAAGGAACGTTCCCCAGGTAGACAAGCCGCTCGAATAAAGAACGGTTGTACCCTGCACCTGCGGCTTTCTTGCACATCACCACAGGACCTAGTTGACAGTGATCACCTACTAGAATCACTTGACTCGCACCTGTTAAAATCGGTAAAAGACATTCAGGCTCTGTCGCTTGGGTAGCCTCATCAATCAACACCTGTCGAAATAAAAAATCTTTCAGTCTTGGGTCGAAACTTCCAGAACATGTACAACTTATCACTTCAGCTTTACTTAAAATCAAAGTTTCTGCTTTATTTCTTAATTTTTTAAAAAGTTCTTCTTCATCTGAAGTTAAAATTCCAACTTTTTCTTTTTTTTCTAAAAGTTTTTTCAGGTCTGAAAAATCAGGAATGTCTAAATCTTTGACTTGTTGATGAAGGGTGAGGAAGTCGATTGAGGAACTGACTGCTTCTCTTGATTTTGCACAAACTCGAACTACTTTTAACCCGCATTGATGAAGCTTCTCGGTCAGTTGGTCCACTGCGATGTTTGACGGTGCACAGATTAGAACTTGGCCTTTTTTCTGTTGGACCATGTGATAGACTATTGTGGCGGATGTGACTGTTTTGCCTGTGCCTGGAGGACCTTGGATCAACATCAGTCTTGCTTGAAGAGCTTTTTTTACACCTTCGACTTGATAATGGTTTAATGGCGGCAAGTTCGGTGCGGAAAGGTTTTTGGGAAGAATGATTTTTAAAGAGTTATTTTCGGTGTGCTTGCCGAGGATCTTGTTTAGAATGAAGGCATCTACTTGTCGGGCGGCGAAGAGGTTTAAACCTTTTTGCATTCTTTGGAATGTTGTTGGCTTCCAGACGAATTCTACTGAATATCCTGTGTTTTGGTTTGGAACTGGACCTTTCATTGTAGTGATTTGAAGCTCGACTTCTTCTGAATCACTTATTTTGGTTATTGTTCCGATTCCTTCCCATCTTCCACCGTCTAAGGTTAGTTTCATTTCATCGCCTACTACTAGTCTTACGTCTGAATCGTCTCGGTTAAATATAAAGATTGCTAAGGTTTTTTTCTCGAGTTTTTCCCATCGTAAGTTAATATCATTTTTTTTCTGACTCTGTTTAACCTCTCTATCATACTCAGCATCAAGTCTAACAAGTTTATCATAAATTTCTTTATACTCTCTCGGATTTGCATATCTAAGTTTAATCCTTCTGATATTTTCATTAACCTCCGAAGGTCTAACCGGAGTTTTCCCAGCTCTAATCTCTTCTTCAATTTTACTAATTTCCTTAATCGAAATTTTCCTAGCTTTTCTATCTTCATCCTCAGTAGGGACTCTAACAATCCAAGGTAAAAATCTTTTTTCTTCAATCAAGGGTGTCCAAGCGCCAAGGTCCCATTCCCTATCACTGATCATATTCCTCAAGGCGCAAGGTTCTCGACATAAGAAGATGAGAGTGTTTTCAGATCTCGAAAGGACGAAGCCTAATAAAAAGACAGTCTTCGAGCTGCACACGTAACACTCGATGTTCGTCTCGCCTAATAATGTCTCGCTGTGCATCATCACTGACTTGTGACGGGATTTCACCAGGTGAGCGATTATGTGCGAACCGGCCTTGTTGCCCCCGTATGAGTTGCAGAACCAACGATTGCAGTTCTCTGTTGTGCACTTCACAACACTTAATGGGTTGTTGTTACCGCAGTAGGAACATGCGTGCTCCGGAAGGCAGGACCAGTCGTATTCTTCTTCGATTTCTACATCGTCTGATGCTTCTGGGAACTCGTTGATGATCCTTGAATGGTTCATTTATCAGTTATTTCGATTGGAGTTGGGTTTGATTTTAGGGATTTTTTTGAGCGGAGGATTTAGAGGTGGGGAGGATGGAGGTGGAATATCTTTCACATACTTACTATTATTAAAAATTGTTATCTCCTAAGGCTCATACATATATGGAGCCGGAAAGAGTGGTAAAGGTCTCTGAGGAGTCTGAGTATTATAAAACCCTTTATGAATCCTTTTCCCAGTAAGCCTATAAGGTCGACTAGCCAAAGCAAACTTGATTTTATGATTCTTCAAAAAAATCTCTTTCTTCTGAGCACACTTCAAAGCTGCTTTTTCAGTCTGAAACAAAACCAAGCTTTCCATTCCTTCACAATAAATATTCAATTCCGCGACAGGTCCAAACATTTCAGCCAAGACCCTTAAAAACTCTTTTGGATTGATGGCATTAGTATACCCAGTCGTGACAATCTGGTACTTCTGATACAAGTTCTCAACAGGTGTCCGGTCAGCACAAGGCAAGACCAAAACCGCTTTGCCATCAAAGGCCATGCATCTTTTAACAAGCAACTTGACGCTAAGGCTCTGAGCGAATTCAAGTCTTAAAATACTTTTCCCTTCAATTGGATTCTGAATGACCTGCAACGGGTACTCTTTGCAATGTGAGTAAATTTCTCGTTTAATCGCTTCAATTCTCATACCTTTCGGAATCGACGCCAAATAACAAAGCAAATCAGGCCGATAGTCAACCGGGTCTTGTCCTACAAAGAAAAAGCCTTGTAAGAAGCTTCGACTTGTCTGATGTTTAGACCAGATATGTTCACCTCTGGGACCTGGAATTACTTTAATTAAAGGAATTTCAGGAATTTTCAGGTCTTTTTCACTGGTGATGAAATTTTTGCATTGTTCTGTCTCGCGAAAGGTGACTCCGATTATAACACCTGGGTAACTTATGGTGAAGTCAGATGAAACATCTGTGTGTTTTATTGGGCGAACTATGTGAAAGCATTTTAAGTGCTCTGGTTTGAAAAAGGAATGAAGAAGACTTGTCAGGCGAAGGATGTATTCCCCTGGCTTGCTGATGTAAAGGAAAAAATGACAGTCGACTGAAGAGATCTCTGTCATGTTTACGAAGTTGATGAGTGGAGGGTCTTGTTCCTCTGAAGACTCTTCGTCTTCTGATAAGTTGTACATGTCGCACATCGCTGCCACTGGGAAAGCCTCGTCGTTTTCTTCGTTCATCGGCGCTTTGAAGTTCTCTAATAAGAAGTCAGTCTGTTGGTTAAGGAAAAACAACGACACTGTCATCTCGTCGTTGAATTTCACAGATTTTCGAGTGGACATTTTTATTTCCTCGTCAACTGGGGGCCTTTTGGAATATTTAAAAATCAGAAGGCTTAAATCAAGTGACTCATAAAAAAATCACTTTTCGAATTATAATTTCTTACTTCACATCTTAATTAATATGAAAATTTACATAAAATGCGAGTTCTTCCGCACAATCGAAGTGAAAATCAGCACTGCTGCAACTGTTAAAAGCTTGAAAGTCCAAATTGAGTCGATCACAGGGATTCCGCTTGAGGAGCAAGTGATTTGTAAGGAAAAATCTTTCATTCTTAATAACGACCAGGTACTTTCAGAAGCACTTATTAAGCCGCTTTCTTGTTTGACGTTGAAACATAATCTTCCGCCTAGAAGTTCTAGTTTAACGGTTCAGGTTTGTCAGACTATCTCTAATCTTAGACGTTTTTCTACTGATAATCAACCCAGAACTGATCATTTTGAAAATTTTTTTAGGAAGTGTCGAGAAGGCGACTTTGATTTTGTTTTGAGAACTCTTGAAGAAAGTCCTGAAATTGTTAAAATTTTTAGTAATGAAGGATGGACTTGTCTTCATTTTGCTGCTTTTACTGGAAATTGTGAATTGATTAAACTTTTTCTAGATGAGGATGCGGATGTTAATCAATTGACGAGGGATAAGAAGTGGACTGCTCTTCATTTAATTTGCATTCAAGGGCATATCAAAGCTTTGGATGTACTTTTACAGAATTCTCATATCATAATTGATATGGAAGTTGATGAAAATGCAACTGCACTTCATTGTGCATGTTTAAATGGAAGCCTAGAAATAGTAGAAATGCTATTGACTGCGAAAGCGAACTGCACTATTGAAAATCAGTTAGGTCAACTCCCTATAGACATTGCAACAGTTCGGGAAATTAAAGATTTACTTTCAAAATATATGGGAAAACTAGAAGAAATTCCTGAATTTTTTGAAGGCCCTTTGAACTTTAGGAAAACATTGAAAGATCTTAAAGGCTGGGGCGTACTTAGGCCAGCTGAAGGAACACTAATGTTATATAAAAGCCAAAAATCTTTCAATTCAAAAGGCATTCCAGAAAAAACCTTCAACGTAAAAGAAATGAATGAAATCCGAAGATGTAAGCCTCCAGGTATTTCAAGTTTATCAAGTGGGTGTTATTTTTTCATGCAATCCTCAAGTTCAGGTCAAAAGTTTTATTTTTATTCAGATTTCGAAGAAATTGCGAACCACTGGGTAAAGACCTTGTTTACAAGTCTTCTTTACCGTCAGTCCAAAAGCAAAAAATTGGAAGTGACTGAAAATTTATTGCTTGATTTTCCTTGTACTCCAGAAATCTCGATCTATTCATTTGAAGTACTTGATCAAATCGGAAATGGAAGCTTTTCATTGGTTCATCTTGCTCGGAAAAAAGATACTGATGAACTTTTTGCTTTGAAGTCCATGTCGAAACAGTTTCTGATTCAGAAGAATTTTTTGAAGAATGCGATTTCTGAGTGCAGAGTTTTGTCAATACTTAACTTTCCTTTTATTATTCGACTTCATTTTTGTTTTAAGACTGCTCGGACTCTTTATATGGTTTTGGAAAATTGTAAGTTTGGGTCTCTTGCAACTTTACTTCAGAGGACAGTGACAATTCCAAACAAGCTAGCCCAGCTATACACAGCGGAAATAGTCCTAGCAATAGAATATCTTCACAGTCTAAACATCCTCTACCGTGACCTAAAGCCTGAGAACCTCTTAATCTGCAGCACAGGTCACTTAAAACTAGCAGATTTCGGTATGGTAAAAGAAAACTTCAACGACGATTCACTGAGCAAGAGTTTCTGCGGTACCCCAGCCTACCTCTCTCCAGAAATGCTAAACCGTCAGGGTGTTACCAAAAAAGCCGACATTTACGCAATCGGCTGCGTGATGTACGAGTTGCTCTCAGGTTACCCTCCTCACTACAGCGAAAAAATCAACATCGTTTTCGAGCGAATCTCTTCCGCAAAGGTAAAATTTCACGAAAATTTCGACCCAATCGCGAAAGACCTGCTTGAAAAACTTTTAAATAAAAGTCCAACAAGTCGACCTGGATTCACTGAAATAAAAAATCACGGATTTTTCGAAGGGGTCAACTGGGAAGCGTTGATGAGAGGAGAAGGTGAAGAAATAGACATTGAAGCGATTTTAATTAAAAATGAATAAAACTTTCAACATCTCTTTCCAAAAACTCGATCAACTCATTGGACTTCCCCCGCCGTTGATCTACTCGAAGCATGGTCTTCATGGACCGAAGACTTCTTTGACGAACCTCCAGAGTTCTTTCACGATTCAAAAAAGAAGTCATTTAAAGACTTCGAGTTCTCATTCAAAATTGACGCCGAATACATCTTTTACCAGGTTTCAAGTAGTTAAAATTCCACCTGATTTAAAAAGAAACTCGCCATTGACTCAGTCTCAGAAAAGGCAGATTTTTTTAGCGAAATGTGAAGACTTGGGAATCGCTCCTGTTCCTCAAATGGAAAAAAGGTTTTATGAGTATATTGAAAGGGTTATTAAGGACAGGGTGTTTATGTTGAATGAAAATCATCTGGGAAAGGTCTCAGCTAAGGTCATTGGGAAGATTTTAAAGACAAGTTCCTCCTTTTCACAGCTTTTAATGGCGAAAAACAGCCTGGGCGATGCAGGTCTTTCTATTTTAATCAAGTATTTAAAACTAAATCGAAGTCTGATTCATGTAGACTTCTCCAGCAATGACTTAAAACCTGAAGGCGCTCATTCTTTTTTTAAGTTCTTGAAAAACAATGAAAATATCATCAGTGTTGACCTCGGGTCGAAAGACGGTCTCAACAAAAACAAATTAGGAACTTTTGGAGCTGCTCCTTTACGAGAAGTGCTTCAATTTAACAAGTTTTTAATGTTTTTAGTGCTTCCAGACTGCCAGATCGGCAGTGAAGGACTTTCTTTTATAGGAGAAGGTTTGATTTCAAATAAAACTCTTCAACATTTAAACCTTGCAAATAACCTTCTCCGCGGCAGGTCAATGCGAAATTTTTTTTACAGTTTAAAAGACTCGAACCTGGTGGAGTTGGTCTTGTCCAACAACAAACTGGGAAACGAAGGCGCTGAAGCCATTGGAGACTTTTTTTTACTTTTTTATCGTTACTCGAAGATCAGGTCTTTGAGTCTCGACAGTAATGAAATAGGTCAAATCGGTTCAAATAAACTTTTGTCAGGCCTGGTGCACAACTCAACAATGAACTATTTAAACCTAAAACACAACCCTTTAGGAGAAACGGCGAATACAGGACTTTTTTACTATATTGATGAAAATATCGCTGTCGGGTACTTGAACCTGTCAAATTGTGGACTTCGAGAAAGCGGATGTGAAAAAGTAGCAGAAGGGTTACATAAAAACCATACACTTAAAACACTTGTACTCAAAAATAACCATTTTAAAGATGAAGGAATTGGTTTTTTATCAGAAGCTCTTATTATCAACACTGCTCTTCTTAATTTAGACCTGGCAAAAAATCAGATCACGTCGAAAGGAGCGATGGTTTTGTTTACAGCTCTGAAAAAAAATGAATGGCTTTATAGTTTGAACTTGATGGACAATGGGATTAAAGATGATGCTGCAGAGTTTATCATTGAATTCACCCGGAATAAAGGAAATCTGCAGATTTTAAAGCTAGAAGAAAATCTTATCACAAATCGATTTCTTGATAAAATTTCGAAAAATCTTGAAAAAAACAGGAATAATTACAGAAAAAACGCCTCGAGTAACTTAAGAAGAGCTGTCAGGAATTTAAGTAAAAAAGACTACTCGACTAAGAAGATTTTCACCCAAATCACTATCAGAGAACAGGAAAAGGTCAGCATTGCCTCGAGACTTGCTTATCATCGAAACAACGTGGAAGAGATCAAGAGAAACTTGAAGAGCAAGTACGATGAAATACTTGCTGAAGCTCGACAAGTCAACCAGTTGTATTTAAAAGTTTCTAATGAATTCGCTGGACTTGAATATGAAATTACTCTTGAAAAAAGAAGATATGAGAATAGGGTCAATAAACTTGAACTTGATTTAAGGAAAATTGATGGAGAAATTGAACATTTCGAGATTTTGTGTAAGGGGTAAATAGATGCGCAGCTTCTTGGAGCTAATAAAAGACTGAAAAATACTTCACTTGTTGAGTTTAATCAGTTGAAAGATATGAAGTCTATGGCGGATAAGTGTTATAAATATGCTTATGGGAATTTTAAAATGCAGAAAAAAAAACTTATTGATATGAAGATTGAAAGGGAGAAGTTAAGGTCTTTGGATTGCTGTAATGGTCAAAAATAGGAAATTGGGGAAATTATTTAAGACATGCTTTATGATAGGTTGATAATTATAAATAAGGTAGAATTTTAGTGGTTGTTGACTTTTGGATGTTTATTAATTTTATATCTGATCATACATTTTTTGAACTTTTTGAATTATTAATATCTTAAAATAACCTAACTTCATATGTATAAATATGAGCAGTTCCTCAAGTGACAGCATGGGAGACTTCGACATGGACATGGGGGACACAGGAGAAGGAGTAGAAATAAAAGTAGCATCATCAATCCAACAAAGTTTATTCAAAACTCAAGCAATAATCGAAGAAGAATCCGACCCAGAGATGGGAATAGAAGAAGAAAACATGGACGACTGGGAAGACGATTCAAAAGCTCCTTCAATATACAAAAAATCATCTTCGATCCACTCATCAAAACCTGCCCCAGTCCCAAAGTACTTCAGCTTATTCGACGAGAAGCCAAAACCAAAGCGTCGTCTTTGCGACGTCAAAGAAAGATTTTACAAACACCAAGAAAAAATCAAAGAAAAAGTCGAAAAACTCTCAAAAGAAGTCCAAGAACGAGAAGTCGAAGAATGCACTTTCAAACCAACGACTCTCAACAAAAATCAAACAAAAGGCGTGCAAGAGTTTTTGAAACAGGTCCAGAAATACGAAGACTGTAAAAAAGACAAGTTAAATCAAAAAATCGCTGAAAAAGAAGCAATGATTAAAACGATGAAAAAGACTTCAAAACCTAATCTTTGCAGCAAGTCGTTAAAAATTGCAGCGAAAGTTGAAAGGAATGGAATTGAAAAACTTGCTAAGGCGAAAACTCAGCAAAAACCACCTCCGGACCCTCATCCTTATAAACCGACAGTGAATCAACGTTCGAAAGACTTGTTTCGTGGTCAGCGGGTGGAACAGTTGCTTTATGAAGATGCACTGAGGCGGTCTTCACGTTCTTTAACTTCGACTCCTGTGATGCAGGAAAAGTTTATTTCTGCTCGTTCTGAACAGGTTCTTTTGGATAAGTTTAAGAAAGACTTTGAGGATCATTTTGCTTATCTTGATACGAGTGAAAGTTCGGCGATTAATTACACGAAATTCACCACTCTTCTGGCGAATATGAACTTTATTTCTAGGTCTTCTGTGAAAATTCATAAACAAAAACTACTTGCTATTGAACTTTGGAATTTGGTTGGAGGGGATGAGTCAGGATCAGTGAATTTTTTTAATTTGCAAAGCGTCTTGACCTGCGTAATGAACTTCAAAGACCCAACAATTCCAGCTCATTCCAGTCAAATCGGTCTAGGTCAGATGATCGACGAGGTATTTTGCGTGAGACCAGAAGAAATAATAAAAATTCACCAAAAGTTCTCTCTTTTATTCGAAGAACGAACTCAATCACGAAAGGCATCAATTCCGGAAGAAAGCGTGATAGAGACTCGAAAAAAATCCGACACTCAACACGAGGATCGTCTAATCTTCGAAAAAACAAGACTTCAAGAAAAATGGGACCAAATCCGACAACAGAAGATTTTTGATGAAATAAACGAATGCACTTTTCAACCCCAGATAAAAAGAGGGCCAAGAACAATAGCGAGCAGTTCTGATCTAAACGAATCAAACATTAGCTCCTACAGTTTTTTCTCAGAAGCGAAATCGACAGGCCAGCGGCGAAATGACGTCCTTTTCGAGTATTCCAAACTTTTTAACCAGCAGAGGCTAAACACTTCAAAACTGATTTTAGACCATGAGTCTCAAAATGAGGTAAAATCCTGCACTTTTAAACCGACTATTAAAAAAACTCCGAAATTTGAAGAAGTTCCTGAGGCTAAAGGCGTGAAAGACATGATTTCTCGACTTAGAAATTCAAGAAAAAATGAGAAAATCGTTCAGGAAAAGCCGTTTTTATTTGGCTTGGAGAAGAAAAAACAGAGGATTAAGATTGACTTGAACTCGTCTTGTTCTTCTGTAGAGTCTCTTAAGAGTGAAGTGAATAAATCGTTCACCTCGGATGTTGATGAGGTCAGTGTAAGGGTCGACTTGCCTGGCGGGAAGAAATCTTGGCTTAGGTTCAACTCGGGCGACGACAAGTCGAAAGTCGTTTCGACCTTTTTGAGGACTCAGAGCTTTAATGGCAGTCCTCAGGTTAAAAAGCAGTTAAAGAAGATATTTTCATAGTTAATCATTTGACTTGTATTGACTGTTCTTAAAAGTGTCGCCTAAGAGGTGCTCTCGGTTGAATGCGTTGTTGGCTAACTCGCTTCTATCTACTTTTCTTGCGTTTGTTGCTCGGATTTCGTCGCTTTTCTTTATTTTTTGCTGGGTTTGAAGAGCTTTTTCACCTCCACAGCCCCAGATTTCGATGAGGATTATTGTTATGGGTACTTCGTGTCCTGATGTTTCTACGAGTTTACCGTTCTCATAAGTTCCACACGAGTCACTCACATACGATCCTCTATCAAGGTCAAAATCAAGCCAAATCCTAGCATCTTCTTTACCCCCTCCAAATCCAAGTCCCTTGGGAAACTTAGCCGATTTACTAATTTTCGAGTTCAAATAAACATACTTCCCCTGCATATTTCCATATTCCGGTTTAAAAGTTTTAAACCCTCCAACCAAACTAAACAAAAAAGTATCCATAGACCCTGAAATCGAAGCATTATCCCGAATATCTTCTCCAATATGAGCTCCAATAATCCTTTCATTATCCAATTTGATAACAAGAATCATGCTTCCCATGTATCCAGAAATGGCCTGAGCCATTTTCGTAAAGCTGAAGCCGTCCTGGTCCGATAGAAACAACGGGTGCAATTCTGAAGCCGACGACTGCAGGTTAAACGTCGAGTAAAACAAAAGGTCAAGCACCTGGTGAATCGACCGGCCTGCAAAGGGCACCAAAGGCGGACCCCCTAGTTCCAGGTTCAGCACTCGGGACTTGACGAAGCGGGAAAAGGAAGAACCGAGTAATGGAAAGTGATGCTCGAAGTAATCACTTATTCGCTTCGCGTCGCAGGATGGAAGGTTGATGAAGGGCAATAAGGAGGATGGACCTGATACCATTGAAAGAAGGTGGATTGGAAGTGAGGAGGAAAGGTCTGATTCTTTTAAAATTTCGATTAGGATCAGTAAGGATGATGTGTTTAGAACGTCTAGGTTCATACTTTTGCCGTAGATTATTAACTCTAAAGCACCTATGAATCCGGAGAAGTCTTTACGATTTTTCATGTGGCTTTTCAGGTAATTTTTTACTTTTTCGTCGAAATCTGGGATTGATGATAGTGCGAACAAGGGGGATTCGAGGATTTGAAAGGTTTGTTTTAGGGTTTCTAGTTCTGAGGGCTTAAAGAATGATTTGGATACATTGGAACTACTTTGACCTCCCATGTTTACAACTTTGTGATGAGATTACACAGATGGGTTAATGAATTTGATGTTTTGGGTTTAATGATTGATGAGGTTTGTGAGACTTTAAAAAGATTCAATTTTAGTTTATGTTAAGTAGTGAAGAGCTAAAATATTAATTTGACCTCAGTGATTTCGAAGAGTAATCGGGACTCAACATCTAAAAGCTCGAAATTCCCAAAATTCAACCCTTTATTCAACCTGAGAAATTTTACGCCATCCACAGTCAAATCCCTAAAAAACTTATTAACTTCAGATTTAAAAAGCTCGTTTGACTGATCATGAGTCACACAAGTAAAAATCATCACAAAAACAAATTATAAATCAGTAAATCAATTTTTCATAAATTTTCAAAGTGAGCTGAGAAAATCATCATAAAATTATTCCATTTATATCCGACTAAATTTTAGTCAATATCATATTTTCAAACTCATCAAAGTCAATGACTCCATTCATATTCTGATCAACTTCCCTGACCAGTTGATTCCAAACTTCATCTTCACAAAGGTTTCCTCCAGCCAGTACCTTTTTAAGTTCAGCAGCTGAGATACTTCCACTTTGGTCCTTATCAAACAAATCAAAAGCCCTTTTCAAATTCTGCTTATTATTGAGAGCTTTTCCATCAAGTGAGGCTTTCAAAAACTCAGAAAAATCAACAAATCCATTATTATCCGAATCAATCTCCGCGAAAATCTTGACGACTTCTTCATTTGCAGCATCAGGTCCCATTTCTCGACTGAAATAAACGACGAGTTCATCTTTGCTGATTTTTCCATCTCCATTGATATCCATTTCTTTGAACACCCTACTCAAGTCTTTGGTTTCAGCGACTGACAAGCATTGAGTAGCGATGAAAGTATTGACAGCTTCTCTTAATTTCGAGCTTTTATGAAATTGCATTAAATTTGTTATTGTGTGATGAACGACTTCTTTTTGAAGAGATTTTTCTTTGATTCGGTTGTTGAACCATTTGTGTTTTAAAGCTTCTGATGCTGAAAGTCTGTTTGTTGCAGGAGTGAGAAGTTTTTTGACGATGTCTTGAGCGTCTGAAGAGATTTCTTGCCATACATCGTTTGAGAAGTTCGGAGTTAATTTCTTGATTTTTTCAAGAATTTCCTCGTCGTTATGTCCGTCGAAGGGGGGGTACCCTGCGAGTAAAATAAACAAAATAACCCCTGAGGACCACAGGTCACATTTTTCATTGTAACTTCCTTTAATCACTTCAGGAGCGATGTAATAAGCAGTGCCAATCGGCCCTTTAATGAAATTTCCTGGATGGACTTTAACAGCAGCTCCGAAGTCGATAAGTTTAATATCCATGACGTCACCTTTTTCCTCAAGTAAGATATTTTCAGGTTTTAAGTCACGATGCACGATTTTCTTGCTGTGCATGTAAGCCACTGCAGAGATCAACTGATAAATAATCGTCGCTGCAACACTTTCACTGAAAGACTGTTTATTTAAAATCTCATCGAAAAGCTCTCCGCCATTGCAAAGTTCCATCACAATGTAAAAACGTTTCGCATCTTCAAAGAACTCGTAAAGTCTGATAATGTTAGGATGATCTAAAACTTTAAGCAACTGGATTTCTTCCATTAGTTTTTCTATTGTTAAGTTAGAAACTGCCAGGTCTTTTCGAAAGATTTTCACTGCTCGGATCTCGTTGGTTTCTTTGTGAATCACTTTTCGAACCTCTCCGAAAGAGCCACTTCCGAGAACTTTCCCGATTTTATAAACTTCTTGGAAAGATCGAGGGTTGGCTTGGACAAAGTGACTTGGTTCGATGATTAAATTTTGAGTATTTAAAACTTTTGGCTTTTTTGGTTTTATTAGTTTTGCAGTGCCACAGCCCATGTATTATAAACGAACATTTAAATGAAGATTTAAATTAACATTAATTTATTGAAGTAAAAGATTTGTATTTAGGGATTTTAGTATAAGGGTGAATTAGCTACAAGTTTATTATTAATGTTTTAAAATTCAGTCCTGAGCTGATTCATTCACAGTGACCTAAGTATTTATTACCATGACTTCTAGAACTTCTTGCTCGTTAAAGTTGTAGACTTTAGATATCTCTTGGAAAAGAGTTGAAATCACGTCTTCATGGACTTTAAAGCTCATCATGATGTTCCCAAAGCTAACCATCTGGCAAAAAACAAGACTTTTCAAGTGTTCACTGTTCAAGTCATCTTTTCTCTGATTTTTAATCTCATCTGCAATTGCACTTCGAACAACTTTTTCCCAAAATTCCGATTTTTCCCAGAGAGTATGACTTAAAATCGCGTTTTGAAGGTAGTTTTTTCCAGATTCCGCCAGTTGATAGAAGGTCTGCGATAAAATAATGCAGTTTTTAGCGATGGTGATATCCTGGCACCGTTCACATTCATTTAAAACAGCGACCATAAGTTCAGAAACAAGAGAAAATCCTTTATTTTCAAGTTTAAAAATACCTTGAGTCCTTTTTTGATTCATAGTCCAAGACCAGGCCTTTCTTCCCAGATGTTCTTTGATGATTGCGTTGAATTGAAGGTACTCTTGAGGGTTTAGGTCGTTTCCTTCCCAGGCCTTGCTCACAATGATGCCGACTTCAGTTCTGTAAAGACTTTCAACTGCTGAAGAAGTTCCCAAGTCGAAAGCGGCGACTTCCATGATAGAAGCGTGTAAATGAGGAGCTGAATGAATTCCAATGTTTTTGAATAAAGGATGACTGCCTTCATAAGCTTCGAAGTAACATTCAGGGTACTTGAAAAGTAAAGAAAAGTCTTCATTTGAAACACGTAAAAATATTTTCTCATCTTTGATACCTTCTCCAGTCTCCAACAATGAAAACTCTTTAAGGTCAATGTTCAGATTATCAACTATTTCCTGTTCTTGTAACTGAAAAGAAACAACAAATTTCTTCGTCTTTGCCTGGAAAGTCTTCCGGTAACGGTTGTACTTTTCTATTGACTCCACGTAATTTTTGTATAAAGTGTCTAAAGACGACTTGCTGGACAACAAACGATTTAAAAGTTTTTCTTTCTTGTTTAAAGAAGTCTCGTTGTCCAGTGCAACTGCGACTTGCTCACATTGGCAGCAACATTCCCAGTACTTTGACTTGGCTTCTTGAACTTTTTGAGTCAGACGAGATTTACGCCTTTCAGTTTTGCTGCCTTCGATGAAAGACTCGCGGATTAGGGAGGCTTGGGTTGAAATCACTTTAGAAAGACTGTTGCCGAGATTTTCTGAAATACTTGCTGCGAGTTTCGAGGCGGATGAGGATACTTCGAGAATTATTGACTTTAGGACTTCGGAGAACTCGGGGAAAGGAGATGGGGACAACTTTTGACTGAGACGTTCCAGGTCTTTTGAGTATAGGTCTTCGATTAGGCTTCTTTCTTTGAAGAAGAGGACCAAGTCTTCTACCCATTTTCGCAGATTGACTGATTTTTCATGAAGTTTTTCGATTGAGACCATTATTAGAGTGATGGAGATGGGGAGGAATATTTTAGGAGAGGAGAAGGGTTTGGAGATTGAAACTTTGATCAGGGTGTTGAAATAAGGAGTTTTCTGGGTCTTTTAGAAAAAAATTGATTTAGTGTTTAGGAAGAGTTTAAAAGGTGAATGTTTTAGGAATAGTTTGAGTTTTTCTTGGAATTTTGATAGGTCTTTAGAACTTTTCATTGTTCTTTAGTCATCTTTGTCAGTGATTCCTAATCAAAATCATTATCGAAACTGACAGAATATAAATAATGGGAAAAGAATTCTTAGAATACTTCGACTCGAAAAATATCTATGGTTGTAGCAACTGTAAAACCCATTTTTCAAATAAAACTCATGTCATGTCTAAAAACTTCAATGGAAAGTTTGGCAGATGCTTTTTAGTCAGCAAAATGTTAAATATTCGACAAGGCCCTAAAGAAGAAAAGAGCTTGATGACTGGTCTTCATATAATTCGAGATATTTTTTGTAAGGGTTGCAATACTTATTGTGGATGGACTTATGTTGAAGCTTATGAAATCTCAGAAAAGTATAAAGAGGGAAAGTTTATATTGGAAAGAAATAAAGTAGTGAAACAAGAATGGGCTTATTAGTAGGAAATTAAATTTTATTGATTTATATAGTTTGATTGCCTTAAAAATCGCAATAAAATCATCCACTATTAAATCCTAATTCCCCATCAACTATTTTAAATCCTTCTCTCATCAAATCTTTTCTGATCATAGCTAACAAAATCAACAATGGTGGCAGTTATCTAATAAAAATGGGCTGTGGAGGTTCAAAGTCTCACAAGAAGGAAAAATGTAACATGGACATGGAAAAAACAGAAGTCCAAGACGTCGACAGCATTTTTGACGCCATCGCTGCGCCTCTCTCAACACTAGCCGAGATCAACAACCTGTTGAAAAAAGGCATAAACAAGATCAGAAGACGAACTCACGCATACCTAGTGACCGGCTGCACATTAGAAGACTCCATCACTGCCCTACTTTACGGATTATCAGCAGATACTGATGGCGACTTCGATAAAGTTGAGTTGAAAGTCTCATCAGACGCTCCTTATCTAAAAATCAGCAAACACAAGGTCGATAAAGAGTTTCATGAAGCCATCGATGCCTGGAACTACCTGATTGAAAAGTTAGAAGAGGCTATTGTGAAGATGGTGGATCTTCCAGGACAAATATCGACTATTGTTCAGGAGTGCTCGTCATATGGTGAACGCGCGAAGGCTGCCATTGAAAGCGCCGGACTGGGTGCTTTAGACGCGTTAAAGGCAGGAAAAGCGATATCAATCAATCTTGGGAAAATAAGCAAAGCGACTGTTGTACTCGATGAAACTCGAAAGATCATTGATGAGATTCTTAAGACTGTTAAAGGACTTCAAAATAAACTTGATCATGAAGGCAGATCAAGGATTCATGCTGTTGGGAAAGAAATTTCTAAAGCGAAAGTTAAGAATATGAGGGATATTGTTGTGCAGTATTGGCCTGAAAAGACGAAAGTTGATGTCAAACTTGAAAGACCTCGTAAGTCGAAACCTGCTGCTCACTAGTTAGTTACTTAATCTATCTAGTCTATTTAGTGTTTGAATTATTTGATGAGAATCTTTTAAATTTGAGAAATTTAGTGATATTTAAGGTTGGATTGTTTTTTGTTTTGGTGAAGAATTGTTTGGTTTTCTATATTCATGATGTTTCAGTTTGGATTATGGATTTAACGAGGAATGATGACTAATTACTTTGTTTTGAAAGATATTTATTGATTAGGAAAGTTTAGATCGATGTTTCGTTAATTTAATTGAATTTTGAAAGTTATTATTATTGGAAAAATTTTTAGATAAGTTATGTTGAGGGTAAAGAAAAAGTAATCTTACGTCAATATATAATCCTAATTAATCATACTAACAAAACTTACTTAGACTATCTTATTTATGAAATTCCTGCTATATTTACTTGTTTAACCTCACCTTATGAATACAATTCATTTAAATACATTAACCATATTAATTTCTAAAATTCTTTAATATGATGAAGATAATAAAAGTTAATTCAACTAAAATCCATAAATAATAAAACCAATTTCTTCAAATAAAATAACTGAATCCCTGAAATATATCTATTTAACACATCCATGCTAAAGACTTTATTAATATAGCATCACTCATGGTATATAAATCTAACCACAACAAGAAACCAAAATTAAGTTAAAGACATACCTCAACTTTTAATGACAACAAAAGAATCTTGAATGCATCCAAAGTAAAAATAAGCGACTTAATAGTGCGCAGTAGACCTGATAAATCAATAAATTCATAAACATTAAAACCACAAATCTCGAAGCACAGAGTTTACTAGTTAGTTACATAAATCTAATTAGCCAGTGTAGTGCTGAACATCTTGGATGGGTCCATAGGAGGGCGATTTAAAGGAGAGTTCGGATGATTCTTTAACAGCTCGGCGAGGGTCTGGTCTTGAGCCTTATAAAAAGTGTACATTAAAGTTATTTCTTTCACTTCTGATAAAACTGGATCGTTGCAGATTTTTGGGTCAAGGTAAAAAAATAAGGGAAGGTCAACTGATTCGTTTGGGTTTAACATTTGCTCGTCGAAGCAGAAACACTGGATTTTGTTGAAGTACTGAACGATCTCATCTGGCTGTACCACGTAGGCTGAGATTCCGATCACTGGGTCGTTTGTTTCGTTGAATGCTCTGAAAAAGGCTAGCACGGTCTCACCAGCATTTATGGTTACTGAATCCTGCAATGGAAAAAATGACCAACCAAGCTCAGGTTCTGACATTCCCTGAAAGTGTAATTCGAATTTCCTATGAATTTTTTTAGGATCATGCATTTTTGAGTAGTCAAAGTCTTTTTGTTTCAACCCTGTCCCAGTGTAGCCAGTTCTTTCACAGAAGATTCTGTAAAATAAAGGCATCAAGTAAGTAAGTCCAAAAGTAAAACCAAACAAGCCTCCTGCATAATACCATCCAGGTTTGGCGTTACCCTTGAAAAACCCTTTGCCGAACATTTTTATATTATGACGTCTTGTCAAATACTAATTTATATTAAATACTCAATAGTCTTTTATTCAAATTATTTTCTAAGTTTTATTTGAAAAGAGAAAAATCAATCTTTTCAATATTAAAAGTTTAAATGTCGAAGAGTATTGACGATTCTGAAGCAGTCATTAAAAATTTATCGAAATTGTTGATGAACTCTAAAACAAGTGATTTTACTATTATTCTTGAAGATTCTGGATGTCGACTACCGGTGCATTCGCAGATACTCTCTTGCTCCAGTTCATATTTCACAGGACTTCTTTACGGTCCTTATGTCGAAGGTTCATCTCGCGAGCTTCGTATAAGTGACATGGAAAAAGAGCCTTTCGAGTCTCTTTTAAAATACATGTACACCGGTAAGCTAGAAGTAAGAATCAATCAAATAGTGAGTCTCCTTCAAGCAGCTGAGAGATTTTTAGTAACAGATGCAGTTTTATCCTTAATAAAAATCACAAACGAGTACATCGAAGAACTCGACAGCAGCGAGTCTTCATTTCAAACAATCTGCGAGCTTCTTTCAATATCCCATTCCAACAACAATGAGAAAATATGCGAGATGTGTTTAGAGTTTATCGACGAAAACACTGAGGCCTTTTTGCAAAGCGAGGCAGTTTTATCCTTAAGTGAAGAACTGATGACTCTAGTCATTGAAAGAGACACACTTTTTGATGGGCTGAATGAAGTGTCTCTTTACCTTGCCTGTCTCAGATGGGCAAGGGGATCAGGGACTTTAGACCCGGGAAGCCAGGAAAACTTTGAAATAGAAAATATTCAAAAAGACCAACTCGAGGCTTTAAGTCGAATAGTCAATCATGTCAGACTCGCTTTTATTGAACCGAAGTATATCATCGGGTTTATTGAAAAATCTCAGCTTTTTTCATATAAAAAACTTTTCGATGCACTTGCCTTCAGCATTGACCCTGAAAGTTGCTTGGAAATGACGAAAATTAATAAAACTCAGAGAATTGGAAGTCAAAAACCTTGGGTTTGGGATGAAGAGAGAATTGGAAATAATGTTCTTTTGTCTAGTGATAAAACTTTAGCTATTGCTCATCATCATAACTGGGAAAAAGTAGTGGGAAATGTGGTTTGGCATGCTGGGGTTCATTTGTTTCAGGTTTTTTTGGACTTGAATATTTCGGTTTCTAGTAATTTGTGGCAGATTATTGTTGGGGTTGCTAGACCTGATACTCCTTTGGATGAACATTTAGGCGCTGGGTTGAATGAATGGGGACTTGCATGCTATTCAGGACATAAAATTTTTAATAGGGATAGAAGAGAAGAGTACTCATCGGGATGCTCAAAAGGTGATATCCTACAAGTAAAACTAGACCTACACCGACGAACTTTAGAGTACTTTAAAAACGGCGAAAGTCTTGGCATCGCATTTCAAAACCTATCAGGTCCAGTAAGTCCAGCAGTATCTCTTCTAAAAGGCCAAAGAGTCCGTCTAATATGGGACTAAACTAATCCTAAAAATATAATATTTAATATGGACCTATTCAAAGGACTTTTCTGCAAACGAAGAAGACCTATCGATTCACCTTCTCCAAAAAAGCGGTCTCCAGGCCATCTGTGCAAAATATGTTCAGAGTCGATCATCAGCAGCAGGACCTTATCCTGCGGAGACTCTTTCTGTGAGACCTGCTTAACTGAATATTTACTTCAAAAAACAGTAGAGACTATTTAGAAATGTCCTGTTTGTGAAGCGGAAATTCAAAAGTCTCCTGCTTATCCTTGCTTTTTATTAGATGACTCTTCTGCCACTAAAGAAAAATCTTCTGAAAATTATTTTGATCGGGTTAGAAAGTTTAAAGAATTCAAAGAAATGGTTAAACTTCAGCAAGTTACTGAGGGAATGAAGGTGGATGTTAAGGATACTGAAGGAATTTGGTGCTCTGGAACAGTAAAATCGATTATAAATGTAGAAAATTCAACTTTATTACTAATTCATTATGACAAATGGGACTCGATCTTTGATGAAATCTTTCAGATTGATTCTCCTAGACTTGCTCCTCAAGGATTTTATATTAATAGGAATATTTTGAGGTATCGACTTGTCAAAAATGATGGAAACCGACAAGCTGAAGTGATTAATTAGAGTAAGATTTGATATTTTTAAAGGGCTTGGGGGTAAGGCTAAATAATTTAAAAATGATGATTTATCAGAAAATTTCGATATTTTTAAAAGACTTTCTTGTAATTTTTTGTTTCAAGTTTAATACGAAAGTATTTTATCACTTTATTGTTGGTAAATAGAAATAATGCGAATGTTCATTCATTGATTATTGAAAAATCAATAATTATTCAACAACGATCAAACAATGGTTAAGTTATAATTGATTAATTTTTAGTAATAGTTAAACTACTTATAATACCTGCCTTCCACAGAAAAAACCTGATGAAGTTCTCGATGTTCAATAAGTTCAGTAAGATTTATCAAATTTCTTCTCTTTAAAATAATACAGCGATAAACCAAAACTGAAGTAACAGTTAAAACAATAATCAAAATGACCGAAATCACAGGTATAACCCAAATTTGTAAGGAAGTCTGATGATCACTGCTAACTTCATATCCTAAAATTTCCGAATCCATTTCCTGAGTCAAGCATTTATTATTTCCATTCTTGGCAATAATCTGAAAAGAAAATTTCTCATTTTTCTGCTTTTTTAATTCTTGAAAATCATTTTTAGTCATTTTGAATTTTGAGATATAAGGATCACTGAGATTAATTTTGCAGATTTGATGAGAGGAGCAGACGAAAAAAGCAGTTTGGGTATCGACGAATTCGACATGAAAGTTAAAATTATTTATATGTGGCCGAGTGAATCTTATGTCTTTGATGATACTGGAGGAGAACTTAACAGAATTATCAATAATTCGAAAGTAATAGTAACTATAATTGTAAGTCACTGGAAATACTAAAAATTTATTGAAGTAGAATGAATCGTAACTTATTTTTGAAGGAACTGTGAAAATGCTCATTTTGTGCAAGGTGTAAGGATATCTGGTGACGTAATAAGTTAAATTCAGCAGCTGATTGAATTTATAATAAATTATCTTTGCATCGGATGTTACAAGATTCAAGGTTTTATAATTGAAACCTACTGAAATAAACGGATCATCTACCCGGTGCTCTATAAGAGCACGCTCAATTATTTTATCTTCAAATAACTCTAATAATACCATCCCCCGATACCTGTCAACAATAGCCACATTAAGCCGATCCCCAAAAAATCCATCAATAGAAGTAGCGAAAAATTTATCAAGTCCAAGTCTTTTAAAGTTGATATGAGTGTCATTTTGTTTATACAAAAAATTGTTTTTTAGTGTCATGTTAATGACCCTTACCTCGTTATTTAAATATTTGTAACTTGGAGTTATTTGAATGTGGCTGATGAGCATAACAAAGACAGAAGAAGACCCTTGATAGGCTAGGTTCAAAGCATATGGCCTGTAGTCCAATTTAATGAAAATTATGTTTTCATCGACTTCCAAAGAGTGAAAATTAAATTTCATGAACACTAAGTAAAAAATTTGATTTGTCTCAACCACTCTAAACATTCCATTCATATACATGCTACCCTCTGTCAATATCTGTGAGCACACTGCTAACAAGTGAACTGAAGGATCAACAAAGAACAGAAATTTCACAGTAGGACAAATAAAACCGCTAAAATTCTTCACATTTGAAAAATTTAATTGAAAAACTTCAGTTGACGAGGTATTTAAAAAGCTTAAAACTGAGATATTATTCGAAAATATCAAAGCATCCTTATAAGGAATAGACGTCAATGAGTATATAACGATTGAATCATCGGAATAATTATAAGTCACATTGATTCTTTGAGTCAAAGTAAGAGGATATCCCGATTTAATAGTTTTATTCTCCGAGTTCTTTACAACCAGCTCAAATTCCATGTTATTTCCTGAAAACATCATCATCAAGTCCCCACTCACCATCCGATCATAATTCATTTTCTGAAACATTTTCAAATAAACCTCATTCGCCATCTGAACAACTTGTCCATAAACAATCAACTTTAAAACAACATCAAAACTTTTAACATCTCTCTCATTTTTCGCGTTAATTGAGAAGTTGTAAGAATATTCCCCTGAAGTCATTCCAGTGTAGTTGCTGATGTTTACGTCTAAAGGAAGAAGAAAGTTGCAAGGGTATAAACTTCCAATTTTCGGGCAGGAACTTTTAAAGACTTGCAGATTTTTTGAGTTTTCTTCAGAACAAGAAGTAAAGAGCCAAGGGTCTGAATCGTAAAAATCTGCACCGATTACTTTGCAAGATGATTCGAGGAGAATGTCGAGAAAGTAAATGTTTAGCTTGCTTCTAGGACCATCAAGAATTATTAGGTGGTTGTTTTGACTGCAGTATAAAAAGTTGTTTAAGGAAAAAATTTCGAGATTTCCATCAGGCAGGTCGATTTCTCGAATTGTGAAGTTTAGATACATGAAAATTTGTAGAACTCCTGGAGTGAAAACGAAGAAATTTGGGTAGTTTGCTATGATTTTATATGAATTTTCTAAGGTTAATAGAAATGATCCGTTGATTGGATTAGGGAATTCGATTGATATGAGGATGATACTGAAATTTGAGTTGATTAGCAAGATGTGGTGATTATTTGTTTCATTAAATATGCACAAGTCGATTATGGTTAAGGTCGTGTTGATAGATCTTAAAATTTTCAGTTCTTTGGAGGCTGTGATGTTTAGTATTGTGATTGAGTTCTGGGTGTAACAGACTATATAGCTGTTTAATGTCTTTAACTTCTCACAGATGAAAGGGATTTCCCAGATTATTTCATTTGGATCTTTTAAACTAATTAAAAAATTGGTATCGTTTCGATAAGATGTCAACAAACCAAGTGACCCAGAAGCAACTGAATAAATTTCATCGAATTCTTCTGTTTTTATAGAAAAAAGATATTTTTTTTCATACACGCACTCCATTATAACATTTTTCGATACTAAATATATTCTTTTTCCATAGATCAAAGCTTGATCAATGTGATCAGTAGTTTCATTATTAATTATTTTGCTAAGTTTTTCAAATGAAAATTGGGTTAAATCAAAAATTTGATTTTGAAAATTTGAAGAGTTTAATTCAAACGACATATTTCTTCCAGATAGAATCAAATAAGGGTCGACATAGAAGTTTTTATTGAATCCTTCAAATAAAATCTCTAAAAAAATAACTTTTTGTGCAGTCATCTCATCTAAATTCAAATAATAAATCAAATCCGTATCCTCAATCAAATTCAATTCAAAAAATATCGTCTTATTTAAATTTGAAGTAATTTCACAAGTACAGTTCTCTTCTTCCATAAATAAAGTAGCGGATGCTAGCTCATAATCTAAAATAAAAGTTTCCAAAGAGTTTTTATTAGAAACAATCATCAAAATATCATCAAAATTCGACTGAAAAAAGAACCATTTCGATTCAAAAAAAGATTCAATAATCTCAGAAAAATTATTTTGAACCACTTTTAAACGGGTGGAAACCGAATCATTGAATATGTAAAAAGACCTGTCCTCACTCACAGTCAGCAGCAAGTTATCAAATGAACTAGCACCAGTCATCAAATAACCCAAACTTCCTTCCAGGAAAAACATGATATTCAAATTATTACTTTGAATAAAGTAACTTCCATTTATTCCTCCAACTGATAAAACTTTAGAATCAATAACTGAATTGTAAAACGAGTTCCAAACCAATTGAATCGTTGTGAAATTAGTCTCAAGAGGTAAAAAGTCGAACTTTGAGCTGAAGTTTTGATAGTTAAAGACGATCTTGCTCACTCCAACATTTTGCACAAGTGAATAAATTTCAAGAGTTCCATTTCTAAAGTCCTGAAATGAAACATCGACAATATTTCCTATCATTAGATTGAAACTCATAATGAAAACTGCATCGAGGTCTTTGTCAAGCTGATACAAAAAGACTAAAGCTGAATTTTCGTCGTAGTTTCCAATAAAAGGGATGAAGGAACTGTTGTCAACTTCGCATGACTGAAGATTTTTCAAGTACCTCAGATCCCACATGGGGATCTGATCAAGGACAAACGTTGAATCAAGGAGTCTAAGTGAATAAATATAATTTATTTGGCTTTGGCATAAAACTATTAGTCTTGAGTCTCTTTTACTTGTCCAAAGGTTAATCCCAATTACTGGGAACTCAGTTGTTAATGATGAATTCAGCTCTAAACTACTTGTTGAAACGTTGAAGGAAAAGATAAAAATTGTTGTTCCTTTATAGTCGATTATAGTGACTTTTTCATCGAAATAAAAAGAAAGCAACTGGGGAAATGAGACTTCTGGGTTGTTTTCTGAGTAATTTGTGTAGTTGTAAGAACTTTGTGGTGAAATTGTAAAACCTTGTAGGATTTTTACGTTTTCGCATGGGGATGAGAGATTTAGGTTAGGTCCTGAGAAGTAATCGTATGGGTTTATTGTGTAGGAGTCGTTTTTGAAGAGGTAGAGATTGAGACTGATAGCCTGTTTGATTAAATAAAAAAATAGCATTTATTTGGCTTAAGGATTGAATATTTTAAGTGAAGTAGGCTTAGAATAAATAGATATAAATTTCTTAAGATTTGTGTTAGGAAATTAGAATACTAATTGATTGTTAAATAAGCATAGGTAACTTAGGTAAATAAGCTAAAATAAAATAATTATTATTATAAACTTTTACTACCAATATCATTCATGAATATATTTGTTTCCGATAATAATTCTAGAACCAGAATGTTTTAGTAGCTAAATAAATAAGGATTATAATTGATTCATTATTTAGGAGCTTATCTTGCAGAATATGTAAAAATAGAATTATAAATGCTACTAAAGTAATACACTCTTGATGTGATGAAAAATATTTCTGCTGGGGAAACTGGTCAGGTTTACATTAGATGGGTTGAAAATAACGCACAGCAATCTGTATATAAAAGCTCCAAGGTTTTCATTCTTATTCCACTCAGTCCAAATACCTTCTGTCCATTCTGTATTTTTTCTTTCGGTAATTATAAGTAAGGATTATATTTTATAAGTATCCCCGCAATCGATAATCCAAACATGTAGGGATCATCGACCTACAGGATACAAATATACTATATAACTATATTATTTTTTGGGTATAAAAGTACATGAAATTTATTAATGTGCAAGATAATTATAATTTTAGGCTCTATGATGCGGAGGCAATATTTCCACAAGCCAAATTTATAATTACGATCATATAGTTGATATTTACTATACCCAGCCCAAATCCATTCCGATTGAAGTTTAAAGTTTTTTGAAAACTGTATAGGGATATTTCAGTGCTTTTGTAACACTTTAGAGGGATTCTAGCTTAATTTAGCTTGCTTTGTATTGGAAATCATGAATTAGACCAAGTCAAATCAAAATCTAAGATCAAGTCAAAGTCATTTCAATTTACTATAAAATATCAAGTTATTTAACTTTAATATAAAAATATCAAATTGTTTTGCTTCAACATAAAAAAATAACCTAGAGGTCTCTCGTTTGTGAATGAAAAAATCAAGTTCAATAAGTTTAGTACTAAAATTATATATTCAATATCATAATCAATAACAAGATGATAAAATAGGTAAAAAATCTAATCTAAATAAGAGACCTCTAAGTCTCAATAGTGGGTCCACAAACCTTAAATTTTTTACAATATTGAAATTATCTAGCGTTTCATCTTTTTGGGGATTCTCTATAGGATTTACTATAAGAAACACAGTGGGTCCACGAGTCCACAAATTTTCTATAATAAAGATAAATTAATGAGAGACGGACTGCGCTAGATTGTATTTGAGATTACGATTATAATCCTATCTTGTTGAAAAGAATATAAATTTGTGATTATTGAACATAAACTTCTTCACTAACTATTCTAATTAGCTAAACTACTCTACTCAACCTTCAGTTTTTTCTTTCTCTGCTGGAACATATAAAGGTACAAATACGGTGCGCCAAAAGTAAATGCAGGGACAACAACTATCCAGAAAAAATATAAGAAATCAAAGCTAAAATTCCAAGAATTGGGCATTGTAAATGAATTGATTCTTGGGCAACACTTTTTGAAAATTTCATAAGCATCGTAGTAGACCATGATTTCAGATACAAAGCCCAGAGGATACAAAGGAATAAACATAGTATACCTAGCCCAGTAGATCCATCGATTCATCCCAAAAGTATCATTGACGAAGTAGTACCCGTATCGTATAACTTCAGAGCAAGACCACGCAATCATAACCATGAAGATCCAGTAGCACTAAATAGTTATTACCCCAGGCACCACATCCATTGCACCAAAAATGTTAATTACTCTTCCTGTAAGTTGAAGAAGAGTTGGAACTAACGGAGAAGGTGATATTTTAAAAATCGAATGAAATACCTGATTTTTTCTTACTTCTAGAAACATCGACATCTGGAGTAATTTCAAGTGAAAACTAATGGAATGGTCTTTGTATATATCCTTTGGGCCTTGTGTCATGATGCGGACTAACAGAACTGACCAACCTAGTAACTGAAGAAAGTTGTAGGTTGTCATGTAGAGCTTCATTTTTATATACACAAATATTCCCGACCTCACATCCAAAAATCAAAAAAATAATCCCCAACCAGTTTCAGCCTAAATAACCGCCATAAAAATGTAATCCCTAGAAAGGAACCAAAACGAACTGAACCTGAAACAGCGAAAAGAGGCAATCGAGGAGAAGCTGATCCAAACAGGTGAAAAAGAGCGACTTTTGGAGTACCTTCGTCAAAAACTGATGGAAACCGGTTGGAAAGACGAGCTGAAGAACTACTGCAAAGGTAATCGAAACTCAGAACTGATTCGAAACAAGGGTCTAGACAAAATCACTGTTCCCGACCTAGTCGAAGAGCTGAAGCCAAGAGCCCGAGCGACGGTTCCAGCGAAGGCGAAAGAAGAGCTATTAGCCCGTATAAAGACTTTCATAGAGAACAACCCTTAGTTAACTATTCAATCCACCTGATCCTCTTTCCAAACTTCCACTCGCCCTTCTTAACCCTTTTTCCTTTTTCATAAAAAAAAGCGATTCCGTGTTGTTTTCCCATTTTCCAAGTCCCTTCATAGCGTTTGCCTTCTGCCCAACGATAAACTCCGAAGCCTTCTTTGAGACCATCAACGAACTCTCCCTCGTACACCCGCCCGTCAGGCCACTTCAGGATTCCCTTGCCGTGCATTTTGCCGTCTTTCCAGGCACCTTCATAGACCCTCCCGTCATTCCAGGAGTACTGCCCGTTGCCTTCGATTTGGTCATTGTGAAAGGACCCTTGGAACTTGGACCCGTCGAGCCATTCGATGACGCCCGAGCCTTTTTTTACACCTTTTTCGTAAGTCGCGACACAAACTGACCCATCAGGGTAAAATTCAGTTCCCCTTCCGCTGTGTTCTCCGTCGTGCCAAGACCCGCTGTATCGAAACTTCTGCTTTGGACAGTTCAAATCGCCTTCTCCGTGAAAGTTTCCATTTCGAAAAGACCCTACATAAACATCTCCGTTATTTTTCACTAAAGTGCCACGACCTTCATATAAATAATTCAAAATTTGCCCTTTGTAAAAACTTTCATTGGAAAAAATAAGACCTTCTGTTAAAACTTCAGGATTTTTCAGAGAAGGACTGAAAAAAAATTGGTTGTTGTTTAAATTTATCAGTTCTCCGTCGAGTAAATAGTCGAAATCAGATCGACTTTGAAGAATTGATAATAATGATGCACCGAGGTAAGGCCTGATGTCGATTTGAACTGAGGTTGAAACGGGAGAGGCTCTTTTTTTTTGACGTCTTAAAAAGTGCTTTCGAGAGAAGTAAGAACGGACTAAGGCTTGAATGCTTTCTTCGATTGGGTCTATTTGGAGATCGATTAGTTCACTTTCAACTACTTCTTGTTGGTACTTGTTTGGCACTTCAGGACTTGAAAGCGCGATTTGCTCTTCGATGTTACTGACGCAACTGCAGGTTCCCATTGTAATGTTTTCAAATTGGATTATATGATAATAATGGCTGGGGTTTTAAATTTTCTTCATGTTTTTAAGATGGAAATTTGGAGAATCATGGAGAACTGGAGGGTAATAATTTAAATTAAGGATCTTCTTGCACCTCGCATTTATGGTTCAGGAAATCTTTTAGTTTGTTTAAAACGATTTCAGAGTTGGTTAGCTTTTCTACGAGAGACATGTTATAAGATAACTGATAAGCTGACTTTTTCGTGTTTTTTCTCTGTTTTTTCACTTCTTCGATGCAAGCGATGATAGTTTCTTCAATCTCACTCCTACTGTTCAGTTCTCGAAAATAAGCATTTCTCGCAGCTCGAACGTTATTTTTTTCTATAGTTAAAAGTTTCTGTAGTTTTTGAATGATTTTCTGGTATCGTCCAGCGTGGTCTTCATTGACGATATCAGTTTCACAAGCCATGGTATTAACTTTGATTTCTTTCTGGCTTTTAGATGTTTCTCTAGTTGTTTTAATATTCGGAAAAACCACATTTTTTTCCTTTAACTCAAAAATTTTTTTCTGTAAGGCGTTGATTTCCAAGTCCTGAACCTTCAACAAATGTTTTAACTCTTTATTCTGAGTTTCCAAATGCGTGTTTTTCGCTTCAATCACACCAATGCTGCCCTTTAAGACTTCAAGTTCATGTTTCAGAAGATTTTTCTTAGCAGCTCCTTTTTCCAGGTCTTCAAATTTTTCCTTTTTTTCTTTTTCGAGGTTGTCGTTGATTTCTTTTAACTTTGAATTAAAGACAGCGATGATGAGTTCTTCTCGGTTTGTTATTATTTCGTCGATTTTTCCTTGGAGGTTGGAAATGTTGGAGTTTATTTCGTTGTGGATCTCGGAAATGCTCAACTGGTGCTTTTCGCTTAAGTCGTTGAGGAGCTCGTGGTTGTTTGAAAGCTTTTTCAGTTCTTGTTGGTAGAGTTTTATTAAGTTGCGATATTGAATCTCGTTTTTTAGCATCTCGTGATTTCTTTGCTCGAGGTAACCCAGGTTTTTTTTAAGGATCACTATGTCTACTTTTAATTGCTCGTTTTCTTTGTGGAGCTCAAGTTGACGTTGGCTTGGGTCTTGTCGCACTAGAGGACTTTCTATTTGTTTTATTGTATGGGTTTTCATTTATAACTTGCTATGGGAGGAAAATGCTTTGGGGTCAAAGAATCTTATGAGAGCCAGATTCCATTTCCTAAATTCACTTACCTGACCTCAGAAGCAGCAATGAAGATAAAGTTTATCTCACCAAGTGAAATGAAAGCAACAAAGATCCCACTTCAGCCTGACAAGCGTCTTCCAGCGAATGCACTAGTATGCAAAACTTCCTCATCAAACTTCATAATCGTAGGAGGTCTAAGCCTTTACCGATGGTCTCAATGTTCATCAGTTTACGAGTTGGATTTTGAGTCAATTAAAATAACCCCTAAAGCCGAATGTCCATTTATCCCTATCGGCGGCTCTCTTCACAAACACAACCGTCAAGTCTATTTGATCGGCTCATCAAGTGATATGAACTTCCGAAATGATGGGGAATTGGAGAATGAGCCTTATCCTTTTAAGAAAATTAAAACTTCCAGCGCTTATCATGGGTACAAAGCACTTAAACCGGCTCTTTTTTATCGTTACTCGCTTGTTCGAGACAGGTGGAAAGAAGTCATAATCACTGAGCACTTCTGGGAAGGAGACATTCCAGACGAAATCAAAGTCATACCAAACCAGCTTTTATTACCAGGAACTTGCAAAGTAAACGAAAAAATCTTATTTTTTTCAGGACTGACTGAAAAAGACCAGAAGTGGCAAGCAAACGAAAACATTTACTGGTTCAGTCTCGAAACCCGAAAAATCGGAGTAATGGCAACAAAGTTCATTTTCGGAGGTTTAACTGAAATGAGATGTGCCAGGGTTACAAAAAACAGAATTTTGATATTAGGAGGGTTTGACTCTGAGAGTAACTACAATTCAATGATTTTTGAATATGTGATGGATTCCGGGATTCGGAGGTTTAATGGAAATATAGAGCAAGATCGTTTTTTCTGTGATAACAACTTGCCTGTAGGTAAGTATCGATATGGAGTCTTTTTCGGTTACCCAAGCGCTCTCTTGATTAGATGCAAAGATGAAAAATTAGAGTATCTGAACTTAAGATGTGAATAATCTTCAAATAATCATTTCCCTGAATCATATCCTTCCATAAATAAACTATTCTAATCACATTAATCTTCAAATAATCATTTCCTAAATCATATCCTTCCATAAATAAACTATTCTAATCACATTAATCTCCAAATAATAATTTCCCTGAATTATATCCTTCCATGAATAAACTATTTTAATCACATTAATCTTCAAATAATCATTAATTTCCTGAATCATATCCCATGAATAAACTATTCTAATCACATTAATCAAATAATCATTTCCCTGAATTATATCCTTCCATGAATTAACTATTCTAATCACATGAAATAGTTCCAGTATGCGCATTCAACCTTGCAGTGGCCACAAGTTTAATATAATTATCATGTGAACTCACCCCGACATCTGCTTATTTCTTACACTTCAGGTCTTCTTCCCAACCAAGTCTCTGGATTCTCACAGGGTTGCCTTTGAAAAAAACAACTATGGCTGGAGTACTGATGACTCCTAGTTCCGCGGCAATATTGTAAATTTTATTCGCATCAACAATAAACAGGTCAGGTCCTCTCAAATTCTGAAAAAATCTGGCAACTGATAAACTAAAAGGATTCCATTTCTCTGCGAATAGAACTAGTCTTGGTTGTTTGTCTTCACATGATTTTTGTAGCTCGGTGTTTACTTTGCTCCACTCATCCCAGCTTTCCATATTTACGATTCAGATTAAGAATTGATATTGAATTGGCTTGAGAGTTTTTTGATTGAATTTGATGAATTATTGGTTTTGTGTTTTGGGTTTAGGAAATTAGGATTGATGATTGGGTTGGTTATGTTGAGTTGATTTTAGAGTTTTTTTTGGAGTTTTGATTATAATTTCAATCATCATATACTTAAATATAGCGAAATTAAACTTCTTTAAACTTTTTCCTAATATTTTTAAGAAATCCTGGCAAATCATGAAACTTTTCCAACAAAATCGCGATATGACTTCGTTCAAAGAAGTAATCAGAAACCTCTCCCATCTTCCAAAATCCATCATCACAAAAGATATCAACCCAGAACTCTCTATTAGGTTGATCAAGTTTAACATTCCAAAACACAAAGCGGGTGTTGTTTTCTTTATATTCAATGCGCAAACTCGAAGTTTCAATAAAAACTTTGAGTAAATCATTAGTAAAAATCATCTGATTCTGCAAATCTTCCTTAAATTTCATTAAAGCACTACTTTCACAGTCTTGTACATGTTCAATTAAAGAACTTTGCTTAATCAATTCAAGTTTTTCTGAGTCAATTTCAAGAATTTCCCTTAAAAGGCTGCCTTTTTCATGAGAATCTTTGAGAGAAGCTTCAAGACTCTCAAGATGATCACTTGAATCAAATCTTTTTTTTTCAAGTTCTTCGAACTTGTCTTGAAACCTTTGATGTTCCTTCGAAAAAGCCCTGAAAAGATTATCTCCTTCGTTTCGCATTGTTTCGACAATTCGGTTTTTAAGAGCTTTGAACAATTTGTTGGTGTCGTGAAATGAGGGGTTCATTATAAAGATAATGAGCGCGGGAATCATGGATTTCGAACGAGCCTTAAGAAATATCTTATCAAATCAAGCGGAAGACCGAAAAAACGGAGAAATTTTTATTGAAAACCTGGAAAAAACTCAAGATTTTTACATGTTTCTTCTGACAGGTCTTACTTTTTCTCATCATCTTGCCTGTCTTTCAGCGATTTTATTCAGAAGAAAAATAATCGAAACTCGGGTTTTTTTAAACTTGGATAAAAATCAGCAGGTCCAAGCGAAAAATCTTCTTCTGGCTTCAGTTACTCCTCAGCAGGAAGCAAGTTTCTTGAAAATAATCGCATCTATAATCGTGCCTTTGTTTAAACTAGAAGAGAACTTCGAAGAAGCTTACAGTTTTTTAATCTTCACGAAGGAAAACTTGAATAACAGCTTTTTCATGTATTTAATTGAAAACTTCATCACCCTTTGGCCTGCATTCGTGGAAGGGTCACGAAAGCAGCTTTGCTCTTTATTATGGGAAAATACTCAAGATTTAACAACTCAAGTCCTCGCCTGTCAATTTTTATGCCTCGTTTCTTTTGAGGAGCAGTTGATTTCTCCAGCTTTCTCTGAAAAACTTTTAGAAGTTCTTCGAAACAACGTGGAAAATCGAGAACTTTCAGATCTTTTACATGAAATTTTTAGTTTAATTGAAAAAAAATCGAGAATCTTGCAAGATCGAATTGAGGAATTTTTAAGTCTGTTGGTTTTGATATCGAGAAATCAAAAATGTGAGGATAATAAAGTTTCTGCTGTTTTAATGATTTGTGAAGTGGTTCATTCTGGGATTTCATTGAAAACTATTCAGGATTTACTTGTTTTTGCTTTTCAGCTGTTGGCAGATGTTGAATATTTTTCTGATGTTGAGGCTTGGGGAAGGGATGTCAAGGATTTTAATGTGGTTAACAACGATAATTTATTTCTTGGAAAGGATCTTTTGTTGAGCTTGCTGTTGAATGATCATTGTTGCAAGTCGTATTTGACCTTGGCTGAAGCACATATCAGGTCTGGACATTGGGTACATCAACAGGCGGGGATTTTGTCACTTGGGTTTTACTGTCTTGAGGTAAAAAAGTATGAACATTTTTATTTGATGGTGCTTCCTTTTGTTAAAAGTAATAATCCTCGGTTGAAATGGGCGGCTTGTTTGAGTTTGAATTGTTTTTTGCATATTTGTCCTGGGGAATTTTCTTTTAATTTTGACATCTGGAAAGAACTGCAACTTGGTATTGCTAGCAATTTTGAAAACTTAGCCATAGCATCCATTCAAACATCAATATGTTTACTAGAAGCCTTAAAACGAGGTCCAAACTTAGACTCAGGAGATTTCTCAAGTTACATGATCACTATTTTCGATCTTTTCCAATCACCATCATTGAAAACATCAGTTCTCCTAGAGTTACTAGAACTGATAATTTTTATCGACCAAGTGAAACCTGAAGTTTTCAAACTTTATTCATCGCAGATAATCAACGGTTTAGATTCAATCATAAAATCCGAGTTCCCATTAAAAATCCGAGAAAAATCAATAAAGACCTTTTCCTATTTCTGCCTAGAAAAAATTGAAATGGCTGAATATTTCTGCTCCTTACTTTTTCCCTTATTCGGTCAAAACGATGAAATCGACAACGTAATAATTGAATCCAGTCCTCTGCTGATGAAGACCCTTCAAGAGAGGTTTTACCCTTATTCTGACTTTTTAATGAAAATCATCATAAAAAACGCGAGTATCGGTTTGAATTTCTTTGACCCATCAGGAAAAATAGTCATTGAGTTCCTTAAAGACGGGTCTAGTGCTCAGCTTGGTTTGAACACAATTGATTTGAATAAAAAAATCATTGCTTGTAAAGCTTTAAATGAAATGGCTGCTCTTGGAAACGTTTTTAGTCCTTATGTTGAAGAAACTTTGAGAGTTGTTGGAGGCTTGACTGATTTCAACAGATGTAAAAAAATTTCGAGATATGCGAAAAAGACTATCTTGTCTATTCAAAGAATCAGGCAGCTACAAGAGACTGAAAGAAGGGAGTTAATGGCTTATTGAGTATATGAATAGTTTTATATTAAAGTTTAGAAGTTTGTTCTTAGTTTTAATTGTTTTACTGAAAGATTGAGAAATTTACGGAAATAGAGAGTTTTAAGGAATATTTACTGAGATTTATTTTAAGAGATTTCCGAAAATAATCAGTCTCAGTGAGTTCGAGGAATTTCTGAAAATTTTAGATTGTTTAGAAGAAGAGTATGGTATTAAAGATTAAAAATCACTTTGGAAATAGATTCTTTAGTTGATTACTAGAATTTTTAGATTTGAAACTAAAATTTTTTTCATGATTTATTTTTATATTTTTGGTTTATATGTTAAAGAATCTGGGCATTTATTAGAATAAATAAACAAGCATTCTTTGGGTCAAATTACTATGCAAAGTATTTATTAAATTTCATGTCCTCATTTTCATTTTCCGATGAACAATCAAACACTCCCATATTCTCAGTAACCTTTAAAACTTTTGGAAACTTCTGTGAATAAATCATGAAGTCCTACAATCAAAATCAAACACCTTTTAAAGTTTTTAAATAATTCCCCTAATAATCGATTTTTTATCATTCTTTCAGACATTCTCATAGATAAACTTACATATGTCCTATTCATGATTATCTAAAAAAATGAAATTTTTGCTTATACTTTGATGATTCAACTATCTCATCATACCTGCTAATCACAAAATAAACAAAAAGTCCAAAAACAACAAAAATTTTCTTCAATTTACTTGCCTAACGTCTATTCTTAAAACAGTATTCTAATAAATCGTTTCACAATTCATAAACACATTCATACTCTCATTCCTTAGAAATGCCTTCTAAAACTTTCTTCATTTAAACCCTTCAGACATTTTTAACACTTCAACTCTAGACGTCACTTTCTGTTCTAAAATCTTAAAATTAGCTAATTAGAGAGTTCAAAGGGACCTGCTGAGTTCGAATCTTCTTACAAATCTTTTCCTTAGACATGACAGTTATATCCTTGATCAGCATGGGCTTGACAAACAATCCAAGTTGTTCGAGACAAGGACTATCATTGGGTTCAATCAGTAAATTGAACCCTGAGAAGTGACAACTGACTTCATTTATCAACAGTTTAAAGTTCGCCATGTGTGTGGACTCAACTTCATTGAAAACCAGATTCGCATCAGTGGTTCCCTTTAAAATTTCAGCCCCGTTCAAATTTTTCGTCAGCTCTCTGAAAGGCTTGCCCGAGGTGAAAATTTTGACTTTCAGAGGGATTTTTTCGGTCTTCGGAAAATCGATGTTAGAAGGAACTTGAAGTTTTACTTGGAAACGGAAATATTTCCCTTTACATAAGGGAATGCTTAGGTCTTCCTTTAGTTTGAGCTTCAGTTGGTATTGTTTTATCGAAAGCCGAAAAGGAGTGGACAATGATAGGTTTAGTTTGTTCATTTATGGTGAATATAAAACATTAATTCATAGATATTATAGGGAATCGGACTACTTTTAGGAAGGTTTGAGAGGTGAAGGAAAGAAAAGAAGGTTTTTAAGGAATGGGAGGCTTTGAGAGGAAGTTTGAAGGGATGAAGGAAAAGTGTGCGGTTTGATGAAATTGGTTTTTAGGGTTTTTTCTCTGATTGAAATGGTTTAGTGAATTATATTTGAATTTTTTTACTAATATTTATTGAGTTTAATAATTAGTTTAATGTAAAACTTATACAATTAGCCAAAAATTCCAGCATTTTTGAATGGAAGAAAATGTCGATGGAAGGATTACTTTGATGCGATTTTCAAAATTTGAAGAATCTGCTATAAGAGTTTTTATTTTAGATTATCTTAAGAAAAAGCACAATTAAGGATTATCATGCAACATAGACCTTTTGATAATTTTCATTCAAGGGTTGTTCCTAGAATTCCAAATGAACATCAAAATCCTTAACAAAGATTTAGTCTTAAACAAAAGAAGCTCTCTAAGCGTCTAATCAAAGATCTATTAAACTAGTCCTCTTCCAAACAACCTCCATATAGCCTTAGCCTGAACTATTTAACCAGCGAAGTGAATCCCATAAAGAATTAATTTCTCTCCATATTGGCAAATGCCAAGCCACTGAGACCGCCAACGTCATCTAAGGTCCATCGCTGCGAGATTATCCATAAATAATCTAAAATGGGAACAGGACAATCAAGTGGCAATGCAAACCCGATCCCAAAGAGTCAGCTGGTGCGTATCCTAAAGCGAGCTCGAAAGTTATCCATAAAGCGTCTTCTCCCTCTGAAAAGACAAAGCATGGAAGAAAGACGTCAGTTTTACAAGGTCGATGCAGTAAAATACCGTGACTGCATCTTCGGTTTCATCCAATCACAACAGAAGTTAGTTCAAGACATAGTCCTTGAGATCTGCAGCGAGCAGAACGTATCAACATTGAGTTTAACCTCAGCAATCAGTAGTTTCATGATGGACCCAGAGGTTCACCAGCTGATGGTCAACTTCCAGACAATATCAGGTGACTTATGCGAAAACTACCCGATTCCAGAAGACTTGACAATTGACCACCTTAAGCGAGGACTTGAGCTTCAAATACGAGAACTTGCCGGGTACCCCATTAAAGACGGCGCCTCTTCAGCCCTTGCCCAGACAGCCGTTTGCGACGAGACTTTCGCAGTGATGGGAATCGACGAACTGACCTTCGGCGCCCTTGCCATTAAATTCGAGAAGTCCACGGACCCTGAACTCGCGAGGATTAAAGAAGAGTGGAACAAGGCAAGCAAGTTCGAACTGACAATGAACCAAGGACATTAATTATGACTTACAGACATTCGAGCTCCTGAGAGACTTTCTAACTTTCTCTTGCAGAGAGAACAGGCGGATTTTTTTAGAGTTTCGATTGAAATCAAGTCATTGTCTTTTGACCTTAAATCACTTTCTTCTGATTCGAGTTTCAGTCTTTTTGAGTCTAGTTGGGATTTTTCGGCTTTCAGGTTAATCAACTTTAAGTGTTCTTCAGAGATTTTTTCGGATAACTCGTTTTCAGTGGATTTCATTTCTTCGAGTCTTTTGAGGTAGTCGTCGATTCTTCCCTTTGCTTTGAGGTTTGAGTCGATTTCTTCTTTTAGTCGATTTTCTAAGTCCTCTTCTTTTCTTTTGGCTTCTTTTTCAGCTTTACTGATGGCAGCTTCTAAAGCGTGAATTCGAGATGTTCTGTCGAATTTTTCATTGAATAGTCTGGAGTTGGTTTCAGAGGCGATTTCGATTTTGTCTTTGATTTCGTTGATTTCGTTTAGAATGTTTTCCTGCAGGTCTTGTTTTATGTGTTTTTTGTCGCATCTGTCGCAAATTCGCAGTTTTTTGTCTTTTCCTTCTCTTACGTATCTTATCACGCTGTGGTCGTCGCAGACTGACTCTTGACAGTCGCGGCAGTGATGACGTCTCATTGTTAAGGTAAACTTTCGATTGCAGATGAAACATGTCTTGTTTTCTTTGAACTTTTTATCTGGGTCGAGAAGGGAACCGATCTTTGAAAAGGATGATGTTGAACTGTTGAAACTACCGAAACTTGCCCCGCTGCCTGCTGAGGAAAAAGATTCTTTGAATTGGCTCATGCTTCGTAAATGTGCTTTTGAGGACATTGTTTATGTGGAGAAGTTTTTGGTTTGAGAAGGAGAGTTTTGGGTTTGGAGGATTTGGAAGGTGGAAATGTTTTATGGTTTGGAATTTCTTGGGATTTAGAGGAGGTTTGGATGTTTGAGTTTTTATAAACTTGCAGTTAAAGTGAGTGGTTAGTTTTTTTATGGAAATTTATAGGGATATATTGGAATAAATTAAAGTTTGATAGTATTTTACTAAAAGACAATCATTTATACTAAATTTGATAAATCAAGATATAGATAATTCTGAATCAATCAAGTAAAAAAATATGAAAGGAAAAGGGAAATATTTTATAAAATTCAGCTAAAATCATACAATCATCATTTCCTAGATTCATATTGTTGAAAATATCTCTTGTCAATTAAACTCAATTAAATCGAATGAAATTCTTATCAAATCTAATTCAATGGAAGGAGGACGAATTCGAGTAGCAAAGCAGTACCTGATCCAAAAGAAACTCGGCTCAGGGTCCTTCGGAGAGGTATACCAAGGTCTAAACCAAACCACAAACGAAGAAGTCGCAATAAAACTAGAAGAATCCCAATCCAAATTCCCTCAAGTAATATCAGAGGCAAAGATCCTAAGTTCCTTACAAGGTCCGGGTTTTCCTAAAGTTTTCTGGTACGGATCAGAAGGTCGTTTCAACATAATGATCCAAGAGCTCCTAGGTTCTTCTCTAGAAGACGTTTTCACTAAAAACGACCGAAGATTTTCCCTAAAGTCAATCCTAAACATTTCCGAGCAGATCTTCACACGAATCGAGTCAGTTCATTCTCAAAGTTTCATCCACCGCGACATAAAACCTGACAACTTTATGTTCGGTTCAGGAAAAAAACACTCGATTTTATACATCATCGATTTCGGCTTGAGTAAAAAATATCGAGACTCTAAAACAAAGCAACATATTAAATTCAGTGATAAGAGGACTTTAACGGGAACAGCGCGATATGCTTCGATTAACTCTCACTTGGGGCATGAGCAAAGCCGAAGAGACGACTTAGAAGCGATCATGTATTTGATCATCTACCTTTTCCTTGGCGCTCTTCCTTGGCAGGGTGTTCAATGCAATAACAAGATGGAAAAGTACAGGACAATCATGGATATTAAAATAAATTCAACACCTGAAATACTTTGTAAGACACTTCCTGTTGAAATCTCTCAGATGTTGGCATATGCAAGAGGACTTAGATTTGAAGACTCTCCGGATTATTCTTATTTTAAGTCGCAAATCGCGAAAATCGCTGAAAAGGAAAATATTCAAATTGACCAGAAGTTTGAATGGAATTCAGTAAAACCTAAAAGAAAAAAAAAGAAGAAAAAAACGAAAGTTTCAGAGAAAAGCATAGAAGATGTGAAAATTCCTCAAAAAGAAGATGATATCAAAACACTTCTTTCGAATAATCACTGGCCTGAGTTCTTAGATAGAGAGAAAATCTTTAAAAACAACAGAGATTTGAAGGAAGTGATTAAAACTCCAGAAGAAACTTTAGAAGATAAAAATTGTGTTTTAATGTAAGTTGTTATTATTTACATATGTTATGTGTTTACTTTCCAGGTACTCCGGGGCAAAAACTTTCATCTCGTTTATAAAAGAGTTGAAAACCTCTGAGTCGTTTTTCAAGTTACTCGAGACAGAAGCTCTTAAAAACTCTTGAAAATCCCAAAATTCCGACAGACAATTCAAGTCATTCGAATGAACCAATTCCGAAACTCTTACTTTTCCTTCAAAGTTTCTATCAAGTTTTTCAAAGTACCCTCTAAACTTCTTGATTTCTTTTCTACTGTAAAAATTCTCAACAATGAAATCTTCGAAAATTCCATTCAAAGGTTCATCAGTGAATTCAGCGAAACATTCAAAGTTGTTGTCAATGAGATTCTTTGAGAACCAAGGATGTTTACAGGCTTCTTTTGCGTTGATTCTGCAACTTGAGTCTCTTTTAAGCATTTTTTCAAGTAAATCTCTGGCTTCACAAGAAATTGAATTGTCGAGGACGATGTCTTCTGAACGGATTTTGTCTTGGATTTCGTCTGAGTTACTGCCGATGAATAAATGTTTTCCTGTTAACATTTGGTATAACATCACCCCGCTACTCCAAATGTCGACTTTTTCGTCGTAAGTGCCTGCAAAGACTTCTGGAGCTGTGTAGGATAAAGTACCGTATACGCCTTTGCCTTGCTTTTCTAAAAGCGCCGAACTGTCGAAGTCGGCTAGTTTGCAATATACTCCGTGTTTACCTAGAGAGTCGATTAGAATATTCTCTGGCTTTATGTCGCGATGGACTACTCCTTGTTCGTGGCAATAGGATAGAGCTGATAGGATTTGTCTTATGATCTCACATGCAGTCTTTTCTGCAACCCTAGTCGTTTTCCTCAGAAAAGTGGAAAGATCTCCATGTTGAAGATATTCTACAACCAGGTAGCTCCGGCTTTCTTCTTTGAAAAAATTTGCCAGGCTAATAATGTGAGGATGATGAAGTTTTTTTAAAATCAAGGCTTCCAAGCCAGCGCCACTTGGAGAGCCTTCGATGATTTTAACCACTTTCATCGACTGAGTTGTCTTCGAACGACATAACCGAATTTCGCATGTGGAGTTCTTACTGAGGACTCTTTCAGACAAGGAATAACAATCTGAAAAACGAGGGGAAGGTTTGGGGGAAGAAGATTGAGAGGGCTTAGGGAATACAAGCTCCGCTTCATGACCGCATATCGAACCCATTACTTTAAAAATTATAAAGATGTCAATTTCATTGAATTAGATAGTCTCGGGTAGACTATGAACTTTATGTTTTGTTGGAACGGGTTTAGTTTGGATTGAAAAAGATTGAAATTGTTGGAAATTTTAAGGAAAGTGGGATTTGGAGTATTTGAAGAGCTTTTTTCAATTTATTATTGTGATTCATATTTTTAGATTCTGGGAGGTATGGATTAGATTTTATTGAAGTATTAGGTGAGACGATTTTAACTTGAAATTCTAGAATTGAATGGAAGGGCTGATTTGTTTATGATAAGCTAAAGTATTTAGGTAGTTTTCCAAAGGTTCGAGGATTCTTCTAGTGAAGAAATTCTTGACAACATAAAGAATATCAAAAAACTCAACTTCAAGATAAGATCAATTAGATTATTATTCTCAAATTGTTGATCATTAGAACATCTATCAATATATCTGATCCCTTAAGGATAACAATTGCCAATCTCCATAAATCCCCCACTATAAATATGAAATAAAAATTCTAGAATGATCGAGTATTCAACTCAAATCAACTCTCTAATTAACTAAAACCTTGTTAAAATCTCAAAATTTTCTAATTTATATCATTATCTAATTACTCTAACTCTTCTCTTTATTTAGAAAGTAGTACACTTACTCGAGCAAAAAATATCTTTCCGTTTCAATTCTTTTTCACTTCTAATTTTTTCCTTAAATATCTGAATGAAATTAAAATCTTCACCACCTTCAAGTTTTTTCTGCTGTTCTTCAGCTCGACCCTTAATATTTTTTGCAAGATTTTGTAATTCTTTAATTTTGTTCAAAGCCTTAAGTTGTCCTGCACATAACTTTCCCTTTGGTAGATCACACGACCTGCTTTTCTGAAGCATTGGAAGATCCAAGTGAATTTTCTTTGGTTTCTGCTTGAAAGTTAGAAAATCAGGACATGATGAAAAATCATCAGAGTCTAGTTGTTCAGAAGGAAAAAATGTGATTGAATAAGTCTTTTTGGGAGATGGTAAAGTGCAAGAATCAGGTTCAGTCATCTAAATAACTTTTATAATAAAAACTGTTAACAAGTTTACGTATATCACTAGAAATTTTAAACAACATGGAAACCCTAAAAATCTCGGAAATAAAGTAAAAGGCTTATTAACTTATAATAAAAAATTAAACTTGTAGTTAAATCTTCTTACTTTAAAGAAATTCCCTGAACTTAGAAGTCAGCTTCTCGAAATTGACTGATCCTTCCAGACTGGCTCAAATAACTAGGAGATTTCACTTCAGATAAAGTAAAAACTCGAGTAGTTTCAGGTTTATAAGCCGTCAAATAAAATTCAGATTCGATTTTTTTCTGACTTGAGTTTCTAGAATGTAAAACAGCTGATTGTGTGCCATTCAGTTGACTTCTTCCAGTTTCTCTGATTTTTAGTATCTTTGGAGGTGCCAAAGGTTTTCGTATATGATAAATGTACTTCTGGGTTTCTTCTAAGAATTGAAGAGTATTTCGAGTTTTTAGTCTTTCCATTCGAATGTCAAGGAATCTTGAAGGCGATGCAAGAGTAAACCATTTAACTGGAATTGAAGACTTCCACATGTACCTCACAGGAGAAAACTCGCGAGTGTTTACTTTGAATTTTTTTATTGTCTTTGATTTGATGGGGTATTTAAATGTACTGCATTCTCCCATCACACCGATTGATAGGTAGTCAGGAGATGAGTGGCTTGGCTTGTAAAGCTTTCCTTTCATATTTCTTATGGTTTTTACTTACGTTATTTTAGTTCTTGAAGAAAGTTTAGGATGTTTGTGGCTGAGAAAATATTCTGGACTTTCATGGTCGGCTTTTCAAAGATTGAGTGAAAATAATGGATTTTAGATTGAAAATATTTATTTGGAAGAGACTGGAATGAATTGTTTCTTTAAGGAAATATGAAATATTTGATGATTTGATTTAAGGGAATATTGAATATGTTTTGGATAAAATCAATTAGAATGATGCTGATAAAATTTCTAGAGTTACAAGTGAGGTTTAATATTTTATCAAGAAATAATTATAAGATAATTTTTGAACTCTTTTGAAGTTATATAAAAATATGAATTATCTTTACTTGCAAATGAGGTAAAGTCTTTTAAGATAAGAATATCATTCTCCTAAAAATATGAATTATCTTATCAATATCTAAGTACTCATCTTTGTCTAACTCAAACTCTGAAAAATTATTCCATTAAGTATTTATTAAAGTTTATATTGTAAAATACTGACTAAAATGCCAGTAACTTAAAAGTTTTTGAATTTTTTTTCCTAGTTGAAAAAAACTGCTTCTAGGTCAATAAAACCCTTGAAAATCTTCAAGATATTTTCAGAGAACCTCATAATAAAACTAATCAGTTTAAATCCAACTTAAATTCGATTAAAGAAAACTTAACTATTTTCATCGATCTAAAAAATTTCCAGAAAATAATTCAGAAGTATTTGAAAAACCGAGAATGAATGAAAGATCCAGGCCAAATTATGTTAAATCTTTTGAAATAATAGTAAAATCGCAACATTTCTTAGGTTTTCCCATATATTTGACTTAAATAATAACAAATATTATATAAAACCACTGGCCATGCTAAAAGTATAGCCAATAATGAATATAAATGGAAGAAACATCCTCAAGCTCGTATCAAGGAACAGATACGAATGGGCAGTTCATATTTAAGTGCCGCTATTGCGAAAGGAACCTTTCTTCGAGACAAAATTTGAAAGAACATCTTTACACTCATACGGGTGAAAGGCCTTATGAGTGTCCTGAACCCGGATGTGGACAAACTTTTCGACAAGGAAGTCTTTTGTCTATCCATAAAAAGATACACTCAGAAGTGAAAAATTGTCTTGGAAAACCAAGCATACGGAAAAAATGTTCATATTTAAAACTTTCTGATGTACTTAATTATCATAGGAACAACTTTCATCTTCCTCTTCAGGATGATGAAAAGGATAAAATTATAGTAGAGATTGGAAACGATTTTTATTTTATCAAGACATTTTTAACTTAGTTAATCATTTTTCGGAAAGAGATTTTTAAGGGGGAAATTGTAAATGGGTAGATTTGGTTATTAGGGATTTATAGGTTCTCTTATTGAATTCGGTTATAATTATTTGTAAATATTTATTTGTTTTAAATCTAATCTATACTAACAAGTCGTTCTACTTTTTGAGTATTTTTAAATACAAAAAGACTAACAGATTCGTTAAATCCATAGATTAATGAGTTACTCACTCCTATAAAAGCATATAAAAAGACTCCTACAGCATAAATCCAAATATTTTCATAGTATATCTGAGCGATTCTGTATAAAGTCAAAGGTAACGAGCATATAATCATAGAAACAGGATATAATCTTATTCTCTTAATTAATACATCACCTTCAAATCTAAGTTGATTCGAATAACGTGTTCGTTCTTTTATTTCCTCGATAACAGCTCTATAAATAAAGAGATTAACCAAAAGAACGATAATAATAGGACCAAAAAGGAAACCAAGTCTATATATATACCCTTCATCCTTATCAGTAATCCAACAATGTCCAAGCACTTCACCAAACCGATGAAGCAAAGCAAGGACTAAACTAATAACAAAAGACACAAAACAAATAAAAAAAAAACTAATCTTTGCAAATCTTTTCGCCTCATCCAAAGAAGACTTCAACTGTTTGAATAATATGCAACTCATTGCACCAACCCATAAAGTCGAAGATAATCCGCAAAATTCTACTAAGAAAGCTTGAAGCTGGCATAAGTAATAATCATGAAGAAAAGTAGGAATTGCAAAAGTAAGACCATTTAAGCAATCGATGCAGAGTAAAGTCATCACAAGACTATAAGAAAAAGTTTGAAGTTGTGGAAATTTGATATAAACTATTAAAATGAACAAAGTGAATGAAAATGATAAGATACCTGAAATAGCTCCGAGTAAATAAATCAGAAAAAAATTTTCCATTTTTATCGCCAATATTGGAGAGAAAAGACTTTATTAAGAGACTTTCTAGAATAGTTTTGAAGTTATTCTGGATGGCTAGTTTAATGTTTTATGTGTTCAAAGTGATTAGATCCTTTATAAGTTTTGAAGAATATATAATTTTATTTGTTTAGGTGAGGGAGAATTTAATAATTATACACTATATAATATTAGCATAAATTAAGTAGTAAATACGAAAAATTCTCATAGTTGAAAGGATTAAATTATTAGGTAAAACTTGAATTGATATGGTAAAGTAAAGAATTGTATGAATCAAAGTTTTGCCTTTTGCTATTTGGAATAATCCCTTCTTTCAAACACTGCACTAAAATAGTAGCATAAAATCCTACATATAGCGTATCCATTTTATGTAATGATGCAGGCATAATGCTTCTATGAACGCGATAACCTAATAAAATAGTGCAACCAAAACCTGTTAAATACCTTACAAGAGCTTTTAAGAAGGCTCCTATTGTTCCGATGAGAAAATACCAAGTATCCCAGAAAGAAAAATAATAATAATTCCTGATAAAATTATCCTTATTTCGAAGTCTTGGAAAGTAAAGAGCCCTGCTTATCTCTTACCCAAGAATTACTGGAACAAGTCCTATCCAGAATTCAGCATCTCTTCCTTTAATATAATGCCATCCATATTTGTAAGTTTCTTTAAAACTTATGATGTAAACTCCGATGAACATAACAAAAGCAAAAATGAAATTTAAGAAAAAACTGTTCAATACAAACTGTGAGCAAAAGAAAATAGAACTATGAGCGCTAAAGGTCCAAATAAACTTCAAAGTTTCTGAATCTTCTCCTTCTTCTCTTATTCGCAGCATGATTTTTTTGAACTGGTAAAGTAAATTAGCAATAGAAAGTATTACAACGGATAGAGCTGCAGTAATACCTATAACTATTGCAGGATAAACCGGTTCCAGTAAATAAATAATGAAATTTATGATAGTAATTCCTTGCTTCATTGTAAAAGAAGCAGGAGACTCTAAGTCAATATAAATGAACACAGCTAAATCTGGCTTTTGTTCAATATAATGACGATAGCTATATAGAGCATCAATAATTTCATAAACCTGATAGAACGCTATCAAAATCTAAGTAGCCATTACAGTTAAATTCGCAACAAAACACAAACCAAAAGAAACTGTGGCTGCAGCTTTAATTCTTAATGGGTATTCTAAATCTTGTTGAATTACTTGATAAACTTCTTTAAAAATTTTGCATTTGCAGGTTTTTAAAAATATGAACTTCATTACCCAGCTTATATAAGGAAGTATTTGTATATATTTAACGAAGTTAGGAAAAATCAGAACAAAAGTCCAATGAACTATAATAATGAAAGATACAATCATCCTGCAATAAGCGTATATAAATAATGAATTATATACAACGAAATCACCACTTGAGCTAGAACAATATAATACCTAACTTAAAATTACATCTGTGAACATTAATATGAACTGGTAGTATCCAAACATCGCACAACAAACTTTCAAATAATAAGGAGTATTTTTCAAGTTTCCAATAAATGATAAGAAATAATAGTGACTTACATATTTTGAAAAAACATTGTTGAGCATAAACATTTCCGGAGTAGATTGATGACTCTTCAAATAAGGCTCACATAAAGCATAAGAAGAATAAATTCCCATTAAGCGAACATTTAAGCCCAACATATAAATTCCTGCAATGAAAATGGATAATTCTCCCGAGTGCATTTTTTCTTTAAGAAAATCGATAAATGAAGAAACAATAAATCTAAGAACTCTTACATCTCTAAAATGATCTGCCCAAAATTCATTGCCTTGGAAGTTGATATATTGACTTTTTCTTTCCATTTTTATTGTAAATAATTTATTATCTGTTTATCAGCTATATTCCTAATTTTTCAACAGATCATCAAATTAAAATAAAAAATTCTCCTAAAACATCACATAATCTAAAAGTCTCACTCTTATCAAATCCATTCTTCAATCCTCACTTCATATTTCAAAATTTCCACAATAATTATAATCAATGTGGAAACCGGGCAACTTTAAAGGTTTTTCAAAGCGAGAATCACGTCTCGAGCATTCAATTCACAAGCAACGTCTTTCAAGAGTATCATCGCGTATAGACAACACACCTCCAAAGAAGATGACTCACGTAAGTCTGAACTGCAAAGGCAGGTTCCTGGAGCAATCAAAGAAGAACTCGATCCAGTCCTCGAACAAGCTTTTAGTTGACAGGCTAATCCGAGTCTCATCTCGTAAAAACTCTTTGTCAGAGCCAATAAAAAGGCCAAGTTCTTTGAACCGTTCCAAGAAAGTTGAAGAAATCAGTCGAATCACAAGTGAAAACTTTAAAATTTTCAATAAACTCAAAACATGTAGACCTTATTATCCTGTTGATAAACTTGAAAAGGACTTCAGGTATTCAAGTAGACTGAAGAAGAGAATTTCGCAGGCACCTCGGGTTGTTAAGGTCTTGAATAAAACTCATATTTTGTTCAACCCTGCGAAAGATGCGATTAGCTCGGTTAAGTGTCTTGGAAGTGCTCATTTTGACTTCGTACTTAATTAATGTAATTTAGGAAATGAGCTTTGGAAGTGAGGAAGAGTTTACTTTAATGCCTTTACAAGTACTTAAGAAAGGGGGATTGTTTGAAAGTCAGTCGAAGGGACTTGATAGTGATCGGGCGTTTGAGAATGAATTTTTAGATGAATGCAAAGAACAGGGGTTGATTATTAATGCAGAGGAATTTGGTGAATTTGAATCTAGGAATGAAAATAGCTTTGATGCTGAAAGTTATAATTTGTGTCTGTCATCAAGGAGTGACTTGAAATACTTGGATCATCTGGAAGGAGAAAATAATTCTGGTATACAAGAAAATAGTGAAACTTTGATAAAAGATGAGAAAGGAGCACTATCGACTTGCATCGAAAAAGGAAAACTAATGATAGCTTGGAAAGCTCTTAAAGAACTAAAGAAGTTTAAAATGGTTCAGCTAAAATTCAAGAATATCAGCAATAAAAACCAAAGGCTCCTAAGAGAAACTCTCATCTCTGCAAATTTAAGGTACTTTGGACTTAAAAGAGCCTTTTTTTACAAGTTTTTAAGATTTTCTAAACAAACACAAAAAAAGCAAAAAATAAATAAAGATACTTTGAATTGGGTAATTGCATTATCAAGAAAGGAAGCAGTATCTGCAATGATTATTTTTCAGGGTATATTAAAATTGTTTAAAAATAAGAAGAAGCTTATTTTTAACAATCTTTCTTTGAAAATTTCGAAAAAATTACGAATTCTACTTGGTAACATCATCAAAAGGCCACTTTTTGAGGTTTTCAGTCAATTTTGGATATTTTTAATAGATTTCAAATACAAGGTTCGATTAATTCATTATTCCTCTGCAAAGCTTTTTAATATTGTGAGCAAAAAGGATCTTAAATGTAAATCAAGGGCTATTTTGAAGTTAAAGAACTCCAAAAATGTTGGTTTTTCATTAAAAGTAAAGATTTTTGTTCTTTCATTGTTGATTCTTATTCTCGGGTATTTTTTAAACTTTGTCAATTGACTTAAAAATTAAATCTAAATAACTATTATTTGATTTAGATAAAAAATTCTTAGTATAAAACCTGATTATTAGATCTGATGATTATCAGAGATCATAAAATATCGTTGATAATTCAAACTATAGTTCATTTTTCATTCCGTTAAAAATGCTTTACTTTTTGATTCATTTAGCCTTGTCTCAAGACTGTCACCCTCAATGTTCCTGGAAATGCGACGACCCAAAATGCGAAGCAATCTGCTCTCCAATCTGTGAGCCAGTCTCATGCCACACTGAATGTCTTCCACCTGTTCAACCATCCTGCGAGGTGAAATGTGCAGAGCCCGCCTGCCAAATAAAATGTCCAGAAGCTCCATGCACGTCAGACAACTGTTCCTCCTGCTTCGTGGACTGTGCAAATCCAGAGTGCGTCACCCGATGCAAGTCATCGCCTCCAGAATGCGAAGTGGTTTGCTTGCCTTTGAAATGCGCTCAAGAATGCCATAAGCCGAACTGTCCGAAGCCAAAATGCGAGTTAGTCTGCGAAAACCCTCATTGTTCTCCTTTAGTTGAGTGCTGCTCTTGCGAGAGTGAAAAACAAGCTGTGAAGAGAGACGAAATATTCAAAGAAGGTGAAGCTAATAAGAACTGCTGCTCGTGTGGAGATAACCAAGCAGTACTCAATATCAGTTAAGTGTATTAATTTAGAGTAAACAGTTATTTAAGTAACCTGAAGAGATAAGTTCAACTGAATCACTGTTATTCCTGGCTTTGCTTTCAACGTTTCGGTCCATCTTCCAAGTTTATGGTCGCTGGAAACCCCGGCTATTAAATATTTTCCGTTTTTGCTGAAGTCCAGACTTGTTATGTACCCTGGAACTTTTATTTGAGATTTTAAGAGCAGGGTACCTTCGAACTGGTAAAGGTTTATTGAACCGTTGTATGAACCTGAGGCTACTATGTCTGTATTTCTTAAACTTGCTATAGATGTTATCCAGCAGGAATCGTGAGGGGAGGCTACTATTGAAACTGGCTTTTTTTTACCGGTTTTCCAAACACAGATATTTCCATCTTGACCTCCAGTGATGAAAGTGTCAACGTTGATTATTCTTATACAGTCAATACTTTGAGTGTGTCCATTATAAACAAGTTGAGACTCTTCTGCAGTTTTCCACATCCTAACACTACAATCAAATCCACAACTAAAAGCTTTATCATGTATAAAACAATCCAAATCATGAACAGGCGAATAATGTCCATGCAAAGTATCTAAAACAACTCGATCATCAACTTCCCAGACCTTAACAGTGCGATCAAAAGAGCACGAAAACAAAGTATGCGAGTTATAAGCAAACTTAACAGCACTAACAGTATCCTTATGTCCTTTAAAGCAAGCAAAGTGTTCAAAGCTATCAGTTTTCCAAACATGAATAAGTCTATCCTTCCCAGCACTAGCAATAAACCCTCCATCATCCGAAACACAAACAGTTAAAATCTCATCAAAATGGCAATTTCCATTCCTTTTATGCCTAAAGCCTTTGATAATCTTTTCTTTAGTTCGCGTTTCCAAGTCCCAGATGATGAGACAACAGTCTTTAGACCCTGTCACACATTTAGTCCCAGAAGGATAAACGGCGACACAAGTGACTCCAAGAAGATGTCCTTTCAAATGACAAGACTCGTAGTTTTCCTTCAGTGATTTAGAGACTTTCAACGTCAACTTTCCTTTCGCTTGAAGCTATTTAAAGGGTACTCCTGTGTTTTCAAGTTCTTGAGCTATTGATGATCGATTTTCGGATTTTGACTCTAGCTCTGATATTAACTTCTTCGCTAAACGAATTCGCTTCTCTTCTGGAGTCTCGGTCTGCTCGAAAAAGTCGTCTGATAGACCTTCGGATATCGAAGCTTCGTCGGAAAGGATTTCTTCGTCTTGGAATTTCACTTTTTTCCTTGGCTTGTCAGAAAGCTTTTTCGACCTTTTGACCATTTATCAGGAAGTTATTTGTTTTGGATGAGATGTGGAGAATTGGGTGATTTTTAGTGGTTTTAGAGATGGGAGTATTTTTAGGTTGTTTTTGGTTATTTTTAAGATTGGGTTTTTTATGGTTTCTGGGAATTTCATAAATTTTCTTCTCTGGTTATTTTAAATGTTAAGGAATATAATTTACAATGGCTAACTCTTTCTTAGAGCAAAATTGGGTAACTGAAGGGCAAAAATTGGTGGAAAATATTGTTAAGACTTGGTCTGATCAATACAAGCACCTAGTAAAATACATCGACCGTTCCTACACCGACTTCATGTAACCGCAACACAGGTACCTAGCTGAGTTCAGCAAGCCAACATTTTCAAACCCAGTTCCAATAGCGACAGTGAAAGTCCATTTCACGATAACCTTCGGAACGAAGCCGATTGGTATAAAGTTCCAATTCGAGAACGAGAACCTGAAGCATTCAGTGAACATGACTCTTCGAACATCTCAAATGGAGACCTGGATCGACCGAATCTACAACGACAAGTTAAAGCTTCGAACAACGATGGACCTTGTGACGCGCTTCGAAGAGACCCGCCTCGTGCCTCCCAAGAACAACGACGACGAAGAAGACCCTTTTTACGCAGGGTGCACCCTTCTCGAGTCCACCGTCGGCGAAGTGCTCGTCCACGATGAAGTCGACGAAGACACTTTATCAATCTACGAACTGATGTTAAAGTACTTAACAGAAACCGCCTTGAAAGGCGCTTCAGAGACCAAGCAAAGAATAATAAAAATTTCTAATTTCAACGCAATTGCCCAGGTCCTCGGGAAACAAGAAGAAGCTAGCAATAAAAGAGCAGCTGAAAAAACAACTGAAACGAAATTACTTGAATTTTACAAACTTTACCCACATATTCAAGCTATTGAAAGTAGACTTGGAAGAGTCACCGTTGTTTCTGACCAGGGGTATCTTTATGAGAAAAATGAATTTGGAAAAGTAGAAAAAGTTCCACTTGACCAGTCAGTTCGACCTCAACGAAAGGAAGCTCAGGTCTTTGAAGAGCAAAGACCTGATGGAAGCACCACGGAATACATTTACAAGGGCGAGTGGAATAAGAAAAAAGGTACAAAGGAAGGCAAAGGCGTCTTGGTCTGGCCTGAAGGTGTTCAGTACTCAGGCAGCTTGTTTGACAACAAGTTAAACGGCTATGGAAGACTCATTCATCGATTGGAAGATGTTTATGAAGGAGACTTTTATAACGGCAAGGCTTATGGACCTGGAGTTTATCATCACTCGAATGGAATCAAGTATAATGGGGAATTCGTTGATGACCTCCCTCATGGACCTGGATGTGAAGAATGGCCTGATGGCTCTGTTTATGAAGGCAACTGGGAAAGAGGAAATAAAAATGGATTTGGAAAGTTCACTTGGAATAATGGAAATACTTATCAAGGCAACTTCGCGAATGGACTCATGCATGGAAAAGGAACTTTCAATTGGGTGGATGGAAGGAGCTATACTGGTGATTTCAATAATGGAAAATTGTATGGAAAGGGAATTTTTTCTTGGCCTGATGGAAGAAAGTATGATGGAAATTATATCAATAATGAAAAAAATGGATATGGTGAACTCTTTTGGCCTGATGGAAAGATATATAAGGGAAAGTGGGATAAAGGAGTCATGCATGGAGAAGGATTTTATACCTCACCTAATGGAGAGACTAAGAGAGGACTTTGGAAAAATGGAGAAAGACAGAAGTGGTATAAAGATAATTGAGAATTTTAGAAAAGAATTAGTATTCTTAAAAATGTTAATCACAATTTATTGAAATAGAAAATCATCAGTATCATTTTTACTGGTGTTTCACCAACTTGAAATTTTGATGATATTCTAATTTTTATCATTTACCCTTGGAATGCACTCAATAATTTTCCTGATTTTCAAGCGTTAATATTTATTTTAACAATATTGATTCCATTGGTGCTATAAAATATATGTCAGAAAAACTTGTCAGCTCTCTTTATTTCAACTCAGATATTTCAATCACTATCACAGCTCATGAAGATGAAGCTACAAAAAGAAAAACTCTTGAAGAAAGCGAGCTTAACAAAAGTCATAGCGCAAATTTCAATCATCTCAGTCCAACTTCGTCTTTGGAGATTAAGCCAAAAAAACGATCAACTCCAATGGAGATACGGAAATATATGGTTTCAAAGACAGAGGTGATTAAGAATAATACTGGAATAACCTCCTCAGTTTCTCCGAAGAGCTTTCATTCTAGAATTCCATTAGAACACACAAATTTACCTAAAGATCGAAAAAAAACCAGCATGTGCAATTGCTGCGTCTTTTAATTTAGGACTAAGCTTAAGATTTTCTTAGAAATTTTCTATTTTGGAAGTGGGATATTAAAGGTTTTTTTTATATGTAAAATAATTATAGCAAATGTTTTTCTTGATGGTTTAAGTTTTGGTTTCAATGGTTTTATGTACTGAGAATGAATAGATTTTTGAGGTTTACAAGAAATTTCAATATTGGGTTTTAAGTATTTAGGTATAGTACAAAGAAACTTACCATTTTCTTGGGTAATTATGTTTTAGTTAAACAATTGAATTTAGTTTTAAACTATCTTTGCAAGATTAAGATTTAGTTTTATAAAAAAGATTTTAATGAACAGTCGAAATGCATTTCTTCAACTATCTTTGCAAGATTAAGATTTAGTTTTATAAAAAATATTTTAATGAACAGTCGAAATGCATTTCTTCAATCTATTATCAAATAGATTTATATATTTACCTATTAATGTATAGATATTACTTGGTTCACACTATATTCGGTTTTTATGATAAATGGGCGATAATATAAATTTCTTATCACAAATATTATCAAACCAAAAAATAAGATAATTTTTTAATGTAATCTCAACGCATTGAACAAATTTGATAATTAAACATAAAAATTCCGCATAATATGAATCCCAAGATGAATATCTATTAATAATCTACACGACAACTAATAATCCATAATCTTTCACTAATTCTAATCAAAGTTCTTTTACATGATTATAAAATTATGTCCGAACATACAATAAAGTCGTTTTACTTCAATTCAAATCAGTCCATCACAATTACATTGACTGAAGGCAAATTAGTGAAAGAAAATCGAAACCTAACAGAAATAGACCATTCTAAAACCAAAAGCGCGAAATTTAATTATCTCAGCCCAGAAACAAGTCCAGTCTTTCGATCATCTTCTCCTTTTTCAAGAGACCCATCATGTAAATTTACAAATTTCGTAGTAAATAGAAAAAGATATCACTCCCTTCCTGCCATTAGCAGTTATAAAAAAATTGATCTTCAGAAGCTATCTAAGAAATTCGATGAAAAAAAGAAAATCAAAGTCAGAAGGTGTAATTGCGAAATTATTTGAGGAAGAAATTTAGATTAAATAAAAACGAATATCTTTAGATAATAGAAAATATAAGAAATAATGACGAGCCTGAAATTTTGCATTCATGTGAAAATGATTTAATATGGAAAAAGCATATTTAAACTATCAGAAATCCTTATATTAAATATATTCTGGATGATTAAATCAATCGAAAGCTTCGAGATAGTCCTTACTGGACATTAATACAAAAGGATGATCAGGGTCTTTACTCTTATCTCTTAGGTTCAGTGAGTTGAATAGTGTGACTTGAAATCCAGTCACCCTTTCGATGTACATTTTAAACACTTTTGCTAAAAAAACCTCCTCATTTCCAATCTCACCGTTGTTGATAAAAAATTCTTCGTCAAGTATCAAAAACGCTTTATTCGTTTCATTAAAAGTGACAAGAATCTTCGATATTCCTGTTAAAGGAGTTTCTTCAATCATTTCATAAAATTCATTAAACTTCAAATTAAATTCTTTTTCTTGTTGAGTTTGAATCTCCACTAAAGAAAAGCTAAACAACCGAGATTTACTTATTTTTATCAAATACGAGTTGATTTTTTGAATTGTTTCTTCACTTGAGGCGATTCCAAATTTTTCTAAAACAAGGAAAAGTTTCAAAGCTGATAAAAAATCTTCTCTTGTCACTGGAAAATATTCAGAATAACCACTGGGGTAAAGGTTTATACTGGAATCACAAGAAATCACATAACGGGGCTCGAACTGGGTGTTGTAAATAAAGGGGTCGTAATAAAGTAAACCGTTTGATAGTCTTTTTAGTCCTGAGGGTGGATTTTCTTTCAATTTTTCAATAGGAACTGGAAAGTTTTGAAGAATTGGTGAAGAATTTGAGGAAAATTCTTTTGTGAAAATTAGGTTCACTAAATCAGTCTTTGATAGAGAATGTAGAATTAAATTATTTGAAAGGAGGCTGAAAATTGATTCTAGATGATTATGAAAATCTCCAAAAAGTGAAAGATAGTCAAGTATTTTCACTGATTCTGCTAGAATATCACTGCCTTGTTTTTGGAAACTCTTTAAATTCTCTATAAAACTATCAAGGAATTTCAAATTTAATACATTTTTTTTAATCATTCCATCTAAAATCTTTAGATTTTCTTTATTATCATAAGTGATCTCATCTAATTCTCTGTAATTTCGTTCTGGAAAATAAAAAAAGTCTTGATTTTTTCCTTGAATCAATCCAACTTTACAGAAATTTTCTCTTAAGCCAGAAAAAACTTCATCTAAATGGTTCTGAAAAAAAGAGAAAATTTGTATCAAGTCTTCATGACTGAAATTTTCAAAGTTTTTACAAACAAAAACAGAAAAAACATAAAAATCAATAGAGTCCTTCTTCGATATCAATTCTTTTATAAGCTTTAATTTAGACTCCCAATCAACTTGCTGGTAATTTTTAGGCTCATAAGTCAAGTTTTGTGTAATTCTCTTTAAAAATTTTGTATTAACTCCATTTCTAATCACAATTAAAATCGTCTTGAATAAAACATCCCCGAAAACATCAGGACTTTGAATGATATTCGTTAAAAGCTCCTCAGTTATTTCTGGGACTAGATCAAGTTGATAACAAAGAGGTAGATAATAAGGTGATGTTGTGTCAACCCATTTTAAATCATATAGGCTTGGGTCGGGTTTGCATGAAGACAAGTAAAAAAGTATATTTGTATCGGTTTTATTTTTAAAATTGATGAATTTTAAAGCGGATTTTAAGACATCAGTTGCTGTTTCGCCTTCAATTTTAAATCTCCAAATAGCTTTACAGGCATAATATATATTTTTTTTATTCAAGTATTTAAATACATCTTCTTCTGGTTTGTAAGCCAAAGCAAAATCAGAATGAAACCTTAAAATAACTGGACAGTTCGGCCGATAATCATAAATAATCTTATTCACGAATTTTATAAGTTCTACTTTTTCTTTACAGAGTAAAGTTTCAAACGAAGATAACTGATAATTAAAAACTGGAACTTCTTCACAAGACTCAAGCAGAGCTGTTTGCATTTCGATTACCAATGAAATGACACTCGGCAAGGTATCAAAAATATCTTTAATCCTTTTAAAAGTTCTCCAAACCAACGAAAAAAACTCAGGGTTTTTCAAACAACGAGAAAAAACTATTGAAAATTTTAAAATTGACTCAAGGTTCATCTTTGCATAAGGGTTCATTAATCGAAGCAAGTAATTCGGTTCCTTCATGAAAAACGACCCGAAGCCTTTTGAATAAACGACATAGGTTATATCTGCGATTTTGTGAAAAGACTCTGTGGTTATTTCCATGTTTTCTTCAAACCTAGGTAGTCTTTACCAGTTAATGAGTAAATAAGAGAGATCTTGTGTTAGAAGGCCACTGTTGGTTAGACTTTCGAAAAAGGTCAGGATTTTAGATTGAGGCTGGATGCTTAAGTAGTCTTTGTCTACTTCATCTAGAGTTTTTATTATCTTTTGAGAGATATGATACCCTGACCTTTGAATGCCATGAAAAGCGTCGACTTTATCACCGATACAGTAGTCTGAAAGCCTTTCTTCATACATTTTTATATGTTTTTCTACCATTTGATCATCTATTGAAATTGCTGAAGTCGGAAAATTTGAGACTATAAGTAAAAGTTCTTCATTTGTCAGGTATTGAGGGATTAAAGGATGTTTAACCATCTCATTTTGCAACACTCTCAGAGGCTCTGATATTGAATGTTCTCTAAGTTTGTAAGCGGAGTCTATTAATCTGAGAAGATCTTGAAAATTGCAGGTCGATACTCTGGCTAAAGCCTTCTCTAGCATGTAATCAAGAAGTTTGTTTGGAAATGACTTAATTTCAAAAGCATATTTTCTATCAAAAACATTCAATAACGAGTTCATCGCTGTTAAACAGATGCTTATGTCCTTAAAAGACAGGGTTGAAAAGTCTCTAACAACCAAAGCTACAATTCTTTTTATGTTCTTATTGAGATGCAAAAGGTAGTAAAGGTCATCAGCTTCTACTTCAAATGGTTTTGTGTATCGACTTAGCAAGTTTATCATATCGCGAATTGGGATATATTCAAATCTTTTGTATTTGCAGAGGAGTCCAAGGAATGTCGATGTTCCTTTCAGGGACATATCAAGAAATTTCATAAGATCTGTCTTCTTCATACCTCTTGTGTCAAAATTCGGATCTCTTTTTTTTATTTCTTTAACCAAAAAGTTGCTTTCGAAATGAATATAATGATTTGGCTTCTTCTTTTTGATATGTCCAGTTTTTTTGGATTTTTTTCTTGGTTTAGTGAATTTGGGTCTTTCAGGTTCTAAGCGATCCAACTTATTTAGTTTTTCCATCATCTTCGGTAAACTATCATCAGTAAAGATTCCCTTGTAATTGAGTTCATTGACCATAGCATTTCTAATGGCTAAGTAGTGCTCCATTGACATGAAGATCCTACGAATCATTTATATGCTATTATTTTAAATAAGTCCCAGTAATGATATTAAAGTCTCGCTTTCCATGAGAAATATCACTCAAGTTCTTATGTCTTGTTATGTTTATCGCTGGTGAAGTTGGAATGAAAATATCTGAAGTATCATGATAATGATGAGGCATGGTACTTGAAAGTCTCTTCAGTCCTCTTTTCGCTTCGACTTGTCCCTTTGTGTCTTGTTTAAGACTTAAGGCAGGGTCAACGAAGTGAATTGTGCTAAGTCCTATTTAATCAGTACTTCTCAAACGTGAATCTTTTCGATTCTCTTGAAGATGCTGGATTTTTTCTTTTCTTTTCAAGTCTTGCCAGTTGTAAACTTCGAAGCCTTTCACCTCAGGACATTCATTTTTTATGATTCTTTGTCTTTTCGCGATCATTATTCGAGCGTCTTTCAATGACTTGCATTTTTTTTGAGTTTCTTTCAGACCTTCGATCAGGTTTTTTCTTCTCTCTGGACTTAAGACTCCTCCGAGCATGTTGAAATCGTTTTCTTGTCGCTGTTGAACATCTCTTAGCTGGTTGTTTATATCAGTTATTGCTTTATGTGCCTTGTCGAAGGATGATTCTAAGACCTGGTTGCTATTTGACACTTTAAGTCCAGTCCTACTCCCAGAATTTTGCATTTTGCATAAAAAGGCGGAATTTGAAGATGGCTGTTCAGTTTTAATCACAGTAACTTTAGAACTGGTATAATTACTGAAAGGCCTTGAAAACATTTTCTGTCCAACATCAGAATGAAGTAAGTTGTCAAACTGAAAAGCAGTAGAAACTCTGAGTGGATTATTAAGAACCGGGTCAGGTACGAAGATGTCTGAATGTTTTGAATGATGTGACTTTGGTCTTTTAGACATTTATGAACGAATCTAGCCTATTAAGATTTCTAACACAATGAAAATAGAATTCATGAAGATTAGGGGGACTAGTTAGATCTTACTTCTGCCATAAGTCCGGGATGCGTATAAGAGAAAAGCCAGTTGTTTCTTCATCGGGTTTGAGTACCCGTCTATGTTTTCCACTGAGTCTAGACCGTCTATTTGGTGATTACAGTGCTTTAGGAAGTAACGAGGGTTCAGAATTGCCAAAGCATTTAACATTAGGATGAAAGCTTCCACTAGGCAGTATATGCTAAACGCCATTATTTGTTTATATTTTAAGGTTTTTGGAAAAGTTTGAGATTTTAGGTTTTAGTATTTTTTCTGATGTAGGATGGAAGAAAACCCTTTACTAATACTCAAACCCCGATCCCCTCCTAACCTCTTCAACTCTGTAACTCTAATAATAAATTCTAATTTCCAAATCCTCCCTAAACCCAGTTGAAATAATCTAATGGCAGCTCCAAACGAAAAAATCGGTGCATTATTAGACTTCGAGAAAGCCGATCTCTCAATCGCAAAAACCCACAACGTAAAATCCAAACAGCTTGCCTGCAGAGTGCGTCGTTTAGACACGAAAGCCGAATACGACCGAGACAACATCTGTCCATGTTGCAGCCTTCCGAAAGGTGCTCCATTATTCGACTTATCCTGTCAAATCTCAGATCTTTCAGAACTCGGAGTCGGTTTCCCTCTTTTCTTCTACTTCGCAAAAAGTGCGATAATCCTGTCATTTTTGGCTTTTTTCATCGTCGGTATTCCCTGCGCTTACAGCAACATTCAAGCGAATGACTCCAGCCCCTTGTCATTAAAAACAGCGAGTTGGTACCAGTCGGCTTTTATTCCTGAGTCAAGTGAATTGCCTATATGGCAAACATGGCTTCATGGCGGTTTTTGCTTCTTTATGATACTTTACATGTTTATTTTCAAGAGGTTTCTTAAGAGAAAGACGCAGAATTTCGATTTTAATCATACAACACCTTCTGACTTTACTGTCTGGGTTAGAGACCTGCCTTTTAATTATAAACAAATTGAGTTAAAAAACTTTTTATTGAAAAAAGCTGTCAGGGGAAGGCAAAATGTTGAGATTTCTGCGATTTCTCCTGTTTATGATATCAAGTTTTATGTGCAGCAGGTTAGAAAGATGGAACATTATAAAGGAACTCTTTCATATGTTGAAGACTATCGAAAAAAATTCAAGAAAAATCCACCGAATCCTTGTTGCAAGTCAGGAAATTTTAACATAAAAAGACTAAAAGCTAACATTTCTAATATTCAGAAATGGCTTGATAAGTTTGAAACTGTTCATAAAAAAGTCTTTAGTACCTCAAACTCCGCTTTTGTCACTTTTAAGAGTCAGGATATCTCGAAACAATGCATCAAAAACTGGAAAAAGTCGATTTTAGACCATGTTTCATTGTTTTTATTCAAACCGATTCTTTGTTGTTGTTGTTGTTGTTTCAATAAATGGAAGTTTAAAGGAAAAGTCTTGTCGATTACTCGAGCCCCAGAGCCTAGTGACTTGATTTGGGAGAATTTAAGTGTCAAGCCTTTTGCTAAATTCTATCGTCGACTTTTTACTATTGTTTGTACTTTGGGTTTGTTAATGCTTCTCTGTTTTGTCCTGTTCCAAGTCAAGACTTTTCAATACAAGATTCATGAAAAATTAAATGATGGAGATATTTCTAAAATGAGAGTAAGAAGCATGAGTATCATGATGGGATTGATTATTATTTTCGTAGCAAGAGTCATCGCTATTAGTGTTAGAGTTTTTTCTTCCATTGAAAAACACTTCAGCTGGACAGGGTATCATATGGCAGTTGCGAACAAGTTAATCTTTGCCACTAGTCTCAATTCAATTGCTGTCTTACTCGTAGTAAACTTGATAGTTCCCCGTCAATTCCCAGTTTCAATTCCAGGAATCGATCGAAATGATAACACTGTTCCATTATACAAAGAATATGGACTAGCCAGTGATTTATTCTGGTTACTTTGCACTGATGCCGTGGTTTCGCCACTGACTTACTTCTTGTCTCCGCTTTACCTGGCAAAGCTATGCAAAAGACGAGCAGTTAAAAATTCCGCAAACCGAGGAATAGTTTCCATCACTCAAGGCGAAGCGAATCAGATCTGGGAAAACCCTGCAGTTGACATGGCTCAGAGATATGCGAATTACATGAAAACTTTAATGATTATTTTCGTCTTCGCTCCTATTTTTCCAGTTGGACTCTTAATCGGGTCATTTTCAATGTTCTTGCAATACTGGACAGATAAATATCTTCTTCTTCGAAGACATGCCAGGCCTCCTCAACTAGGTTCGAAGATTTCTGATAATATCATGAGATGGATGCCGATTTTGATTCTTAGTTACGCGGTAATATTTATTCAGTTAAGCAATCTAGTGGCTTACACCCTGAAGTCAGAAAAATCTACAAGTTTCTTGCATTGGATACCTTATGCTGTTTTAGCTTTATCTGCATTTTTCTTCATATTTCCATGCAAATGTTGGTTTTTAAGAAATAGTAGGAAAAAAGTGACTTATGATGAAAATGACTTTGAAGTTCAAAATTTGAATTTTGTTGAAGATTACTTGAGATGTAACCCAGTCACAAGTAGACAAGGGTGGAAAGATTGGCTTGATTTAATTGAAAGTAAAGAATAGGCAGGGAAAAAGGGAAGGGATGAAAAGGAAAATATTGAAAGACAGTTGAAAGAAAAAATACCGGGAGAGAGGGAATCGGTTCATCAGTATGCTTTGGTTCAGAATGAAAAAGCGATGAATTCTATGAATTTTGCTAGTGTTCATCCCAGGAAATCTACAAGTATTTTAAAGACTTTTGCTAGGATGTCAGGTGCTGGATATGCACAGATTCCTGCTAATTCGGATCCTGATCTAGCTATTAAATTTAAAAATAGATAGTTAATTAAGTTTAGGACTGAGTTTTCTTAAAAGGTCTTGGTATAATGAATTAGGATAAGATTTCAGGACTGTGAGTAAATATTAACTGAGATATGTATTTGGAAGTATGGAAAAATTTTATCGACTTATAAATAATTTCATATAAAATTGATAAAATTTCAAATTTTCTCTACTTTCAAACCTTTAAATAATTCAAACCATTAAAATTTTCCTCCAACATAAAAGAAATCCAAAAAAATTTCCTCTAATAAAAAACCTTAAAATAATTCCCCAAGTCACTAATTCCTTCAACATTTAAAAAATTCCAAAAAACCATCTGAACCCTTCGGATATCTTAATTATTACAAATGGAGTCAATATTCGGTCCAAGTCTAATCAGTAACAAAGGATCAGTCCAGACCCGTTCTTTACAATCAACTCCTTTAATCTTAATTTTAGCATCAGCAAGTTGGTGTCCTCCATGTCGTCAGTTTTTCCCAACATTGCTTTCATTTTACAACTCAGTGAACCAATCATCAAAGCGATTAGAAATCATTTGGCTAAGCCGCGACCGTTCAATAGAAGACTTTAATAGCGTAAGAAAGAACTGTCCTTGGCTAGCTGTTCCATTCGACCAAGACAAAATTGAGTCAATTCTTCAAAGATTCGACATTGATGTCATCCCGAAGCTTTACCTTCTCAATAGTGATGGAAGTTTGGCACATACTGAGTGCAGACAAGATATTGTCACGAAAGGTCCTGCGGCGGTGAATGACTGGGTAAGGATTAGAAATTAGATTTAAGAATAAGATACTTGAATTAAACTAGGATAGTGTTTGGGTCCCAACATGTCCTTTTTGAGGTTTTTAGTCGGATATCGGAGAGTTTTTTCATGTTTAATTCTGATAGTTCAAAGTCCAGTTTTGAGTTTTCTTCTAGACGATCTTGGTTTGAACTTTTAGGTAATATTATGTTTCCTTTTTGAAGGTTCCATCTTAATAATACCTGCGCTTTAGTAACTTTTAATTCTTCAGCGATTTCAGTTAAAGACTCATCCTTCCAAAGATCCTGCAGTCCTCGAGCAAGAGGCGAATAAGCTTCAATCAGTATTTTTTCATTATTACAGAAAGTTTCAAGGTCTGGGTCTTGGCACCAAGGATGAAGTTCGAATTGATTGACAGTTGGTTTGACTTTAGAGATTTTCAATAGTTTTTCTAAATGTTTTATTGTAAAATTTGAAACTCCGATGGCTCTTATCTTGCCTGAAGCCTGCATTTCTTCCAACGCTTGCCAGGTCTCATGTCGCAAGTCTACTTGTTTTGGGTCTGAAGGACTCAGACCTTGCACCCCTGGCCAATGAACGAGCATCAAGTCAATGTAGGAGGTTTTCAGCTCGGTTAAAGATGATTCGATTGCTTTAATGGATGATTGGTAACCTTGCATGTTTGGAGGAATTTTTGATGAGATGAAAATAGTTTCACGTGGATAGGATGATATGCTTTCTGAAATAACTTTGTGATTACGATAAAATATTGCTGAGTCAATGTGACGATATCCAAGAGAAAGTGCTGAAGAGACCACAGACTGACAAACACCCAGAGGTATCTGATACGTTCCTAATCCAACAACCGGTATTTTAACAGAGTTGTTAAGTGTAAGAGCCGCTTTGATCATAAGTCAGTAATACAATACTGTAAAATTACTGAAAATTAAAAAATCCCTGATAAATCTCTAAACTAATCTATCTCCACTTGAAGTTATCCCTTCGATCCTTAATGGCCTGATTGAGTTTCTTAAAGTCTTCTTGGTATTCCTGAGGAATCAAAGTGCACATGCTCCACGCGTTTTTAGTATCCTGTCCAATTTTGTTAATCATCGGCGAATACACCAAGAAAAACAACAACAAGCTAAAAACACTATAAAGACTCATCTGAACCTGTTGATAAACTTTCATTCCAATCTGTTGACTGCGGTAGTCATCTTCATAAAGTTCCGAGGAGTACTCAAGTGCGTCATACAAATAAAGACTATCCAATTCCCTCAACAACTGAACATCTTCATTCATCAATAAAGCATTTGCTTCTTCAATGGTCGTCACGTTGCTTGCCTGAATTTTCAGCAAAATATTCCTGGCAAGAGTCGTGTAAAGCCCAAGAGCACTGTGAAGTCCTTGAGTCATTGCATTGTCCCCGACAGTGGCGCATTTACTTGAGTCACTTCGATTCACAGGGGCAGTACAAGCGTCTTTAAACAGTAAATCATCATGTTTATTGCTTCGAACCTCGTTAAAACTAAGACCTTCTTCACTATTTCCGAAAATCAGCGAATTTTCCACGTAGTCCAACTCTTCAATTACCTTCTGTGCGTAGTTAAAAGCAGAGCCGCGGTCTTGCTTGGTAGGAACGACGTACTTATACCCGAATGAAGGGACTTGTTCTAAAATAGACTCAGTTACCCAATGGTTCACTGCTCGTGACAGTTCCTTGCGACGACTGGCCCAGTTGATATGAATCGGCTCTTCCTTCAAGATATTTCCAACAACATGGTACCCTGTATAATAAACCAGGGAAAAATAAGCTAAACTGATGATAAAAAAACACAAAAGTTTCGCGACCATTATTTTTCTCTGTTTCGGGTCATAAGCTAAAACTTTTTTCTGCTCAGCGATTTTTTTCTTTTTATTCATTGAAGGTTTTTTTGTATCTTTTTCACTTTCATCAGGTTTTCCTGCAGTTTCATCTTTTTTCTCCTCGTCTTGGTTCATCTCTTCATTGTTATGTTCGTCAAGGTCCATATTTGCCTGTTCATTTAAAATATTGAGACGATCACAACATTTCGCTTTCATCACTCGACATACATATGCCGGTATTTCAAAGAAAATTTCCCAGATCTCTCTTCGGGACTTTTCAATTGTTTTAATTGCAGGGATGATTGCGAATCCTGCACAGAAAAATAGTAAAATAACTGAAACAAGAATAAGTAAAATAGCAGTAATCCTCTGTTTTTCCAGGTCTTTCTTAGCAGCACTGACGTAGTAGTCAGAAGAGATGTTTAAGTACTGCAGAGTCTCTCCCATTCCATTGCGATAAAGGTAAAAAGCTCTTCTGTTATCAAGTCCGATGACTTGACTTTTGTATTCTTGATACAAAAGAAAGCCTTGAAGGATGAAATTTGAAGTAGCATCAAATAAATTGCTTTTAATTTCCCTGATATGGTCACCTTCGAGTAAATAAGCTGAAATGTCTTCATCGACGTAGATGTCTCGGTCTTTAGAGCTGAGGACTTGATAATTCTTGTAAAGCTCCAAGTTGATCTCATGCATGTCGTCAGTGTCGTAAGTCAACCAGTTGAAGTAAGTGTCTCTGGCAGTCGTGTCTTTGAAACCTGTTGATTTATCTGCTAGTTGAATCATTCTTGCGTAGAATGAAAGACTTCTTGCATAATGTCGGCAGTTGCCGACTAGGTTCACGTAATGACTGAGTTTTTCATTTGAATTTACTGATTTTCCGATGATTTCGTAAGTTAGAATAGAAGTCATTATCAGGACCACGATTGTGATGATTAAAGTGATTTTGAATCTTAAGACGTATTTTTTGGTACTCGCAAATTCGTAGGAAACAAGACCTTTTATTGACTTGTTGAACTGGGCTAAACTCGCCATGCTTGAATTCATACTTTTCGATGAGGCGCTTTGACCATCGGCGCCTTCTCCATGTTCCAGCTGTTCTTCTGAAACCTTCTGTGAGTTATCTGAACTTTTATCAGAAAAATCTTCATCACTTTCACTTTTTGATTCACTGCCACTGTTAGAGTCACTGCTGCTTGAACTGTTTTTATCCTTTGAAGGTCCAGGAACCGCTTCATAAAAGATCTTAACTGACTTCGAGTCATCTTTTTTTTCCTTGTTCGGATCTTCAACACTTGCAGTGCTACTTGAATTTCCTTCTTTTGCCTTTTTCAAGCTTTCCCCAGAGAGGACTGCCTTATCCATGACTCTAGTACTATCAGCTTTCGAAGCACTTGACTCATCACTTTCCTCTGACTCACTTTCTTCTGAGTTTTCTTCAGATTCACTTTCTTCCTCTTCCGATTCACTTTGCCCACTTTCTTCACTTTCTTCACTTTCCTTACTTTCCTTATTACTATCAGAGATACTTTGACTTTCATCAGAACTTGAATGTTTATTTTCAGTCGGGTTGGTTTTTTCAATGTTTTTTTCAACTGGCAAAATAGAACTGATGGGTTTTGAGTCTTCTTTAAAGCCTTCGTTTTTTGCATCGTTTTTATCTTTTTTCTCGATCATCTCGATTTTTAAGATAAAATAGTGATGCTCACCAATTGACAAGTCGTTAAGGCGCAGTCTTAGTCGACAGTTGAACTTGTCATGATCAGAAGAGTGTTCAAAACCGTCTGGACTCATCATGTTTTCTTTGTTTTCCTCGAAGTTGTTGATGATGCTCGTGATTTTCTGGTCTGTGTTCTTGCTTGAGCCGATGTCGAAGATCTCGCTGCATTGAACTGTGAAACCTGTTATTATGAATTCGGGGTTCATCATTATTATCTCGTATTTTGGACTTGTTGGCTTTATTATGGCGGAAAGATAAGGTGGAAGTTCACCGTTTGGAACTACTTTTACCAGAAGTCTTGCTTCGAAGATGTTGTTGTTCTTGTTGGTGAAGTAAAGGACTAATTGCTGGTTGTCGATTATTGAATATTTTCCGGATTCGTGGAATTTTTTTATGTACTCGTCGTGGTTCTCGGAAAAAGGGGAGGGGATTATTAGAGAGATGTTTCGACCTACTAGCTCTGCTGATAAGTAACCTAGTTGTTGACAAGCAGAGGCATTAGCCTTCTGAATTTCTCCAATAGTTTCAAAATCTCCAGAAACCCTTAAAATCGCATTATCCGAGTCAAAAAAAGACAAAGGCTGAGTCAAGCTATTGATGATATTTGCATTGACATTCTTCTGCTGAGCTTCCTCCTGCATTTCAGCCTTATTAAGATATCTCTGTCCAAGATCTGAGAAGTTATTCAAGCTGCTTAAAAACCATCCATACATCCTAAGGGCCTGAGTATTTTTCGAGTTTAACTTGAGAAGTTTCTGATAATTTCCGCGAGTGACTCCAATCATTTTCGACGTCTCTCCTGCCAACTTATTCAATTTTTGAATTTTTGGAGTCTTGCTTTCAAGTTCTGCCCAAAAGTAAAACTGAGACCTTGTCACTGTCTCATCATTTTTCTGAGCGTTTTGAAAAGCCTTTTCAAACATTTCATAGTCATAAGCGTCGTCTTTCATGTTCGACATGTAAAAACTTTCAGATGTTTTGCGGAAGTGGAATAAAGCGTATTGTGAGTCGATTTTATTTGCGATTACTAGGCCTTTGAAACATTGAACCATTGCGAGGATGTAGTTTTCGAAAATGTGCAGCTGGATTAGTCCTGACCAGAGATACAAAAGCTCTGCATTGGGGAATTTTTTGAAGGCTTCGTTAAAAAGATTTTCCAGTTCGGTCAGGGTCTCAGTTTGCAGAGTTCTAAACTCTTGGTTGTCTTCTTCATCGTTTTCTCCATACATGCTTTTAAGGTTCTTATTTTTCGCTTCTTCTAAACGCATCACTAACATTCTTGCCTTGATTTCTACTTGATATGGGTTCGTCAGGTGTTGGATTTTTTTCTCGAGAAGGGTTCTTGAACGCTTGATTACTGCTAGATGGCAGATTTGAACTAGGCAGGGTGTTAGGAAGTAAAAAAGCATTGTTACTGATGAGTTTGACTGGTCAGTACTTTTGAAAAATTCTCCGATCAACATGCAAAACACTGCTGAAGTAAAACAAACTATGCTGGCTAACCTTAGGTTGCACATTGTCATGTTGTAGTAAGGAATGTATTGAGTGTAAACATAGCAAAGTACCAATCCAATAACCAGACAAATAACCAAAAACAAAATAATCTTCCCGGTAGTTTCAATAAAATAATAACAACAAATAATTCCCAAATAAGAAGCCAATCTCAATAACTTAAATCGACTATGCGGTTTCGCCATGACTCCTCCACACATCGCACAAATATCAAAATAAAGCATTCCACAAAGACAAACAATTCCAAAGTAAATAAGCGTAAAGATAACAAAAACAATCATAAACTGATACCCACTGGGCAGACTAAGACACTGACTTTTATTATTCAAGGCACATCTCATAGAAAACACCAAAGAATCCAGAAACGGAATAATCAATAAATTAGTGATCAAAGTGATCAACCCTTTCATAACCTTCGTCAAAAAGTTCATGATCGAAACGCTGACCCCTTTAACAAAAGCCAAAACAATCCCGATGACAATTACTGCAAGAGTAAAAAATCCAATAATCACCAAAAGCGCCATGAAACTACTGGACCCGGTCCTAAAGTACCGATCAAATCGAAAGACCCAGCAGACGTCAATCAGCCATTGCGTCTGAGTCAAGTTCCAAGGACTGTCTTTTCCATAAGGTCCTAGTTCTGAGTATTTCCCGTCATTAAGCACGATGCTGAGCAGTTGAAAAGCTTCAATGGCGATCATCAACATATGATAATGGACCGCTATTGACAATTTCATCGTGTTTAGCCTGAAAAACAAGCCAAAAAGATGAGTCTTCAGGTACTTCATTATCTGGTTGTTACCTTCTGACTCACTTTCTCCTTCTTCTTGGTCAGCTTCGTTGAGTTTGAGATACTCAGCCTCGTCAACATGTCCTCTCATTTATAATTCACTCATTAATGATTTAAACTAGAAGAAAAGTCTTCAAATGTTATCATTTCTGTCGGTTTTCCTGATGATTGACTGGAAGATTCTGACTTGAAGTAACGGATTATGTCCTGGGGACTTATTAAGTTGTCGTTGTCGTTGTCGAGGTGGTCGAAGATTTGCTCTAAGATTGATGGCGTTAGAAGATGGTCCCAGGGAGTGTTTCGGATTAAAAAGTCAGAAAAGGTCAGGTATGAGTCTTTTGGATACTCTGGGCTTAGGTCTTTTAAATTTATTCGACCGTCGCTGTCTTGGTCGAGGTAAAGAAATATTTTGCCTAGGTTGATACTTTCGAGGACTTTTATTATACCGATGTTTATTAAGAGACGGTGGGGCTCGCTTTTTAATTTGAAGGAAGAGGATTTTTGGAAGATTGATTGGATGTCTGAAGCTTGCATCACGAAGGACATGTTGAATGATTTGTTTTGGAGAAGGTCGTAGGCTGATGAACGGTTTTTTTCTTTTTTTTCGAGCATGCTGGAGATTATTTTTTTGGTTTGAGGAGACACAGAGTCCCAAGCAGAACCTTTAAACATAATAGTTTGATGTCTAATTTTTTCCATCATATCTTGTTCGCTATCACAGTAGAAAGGATGAACCCCAGTAAGTAAAATACAAAAAATGATCCCAGCGCTCCAAATATCACATTTTTCAGTATATGCTCCATCGATTACCTGAGGACTCATATAAAAAGTTGTTCCTTTTTTCTTGTCACATTTTTTTTTATGCATGAACTTAGCAGTTCCAAAATCGATGATTTTCAAAATAGAGTCTTTATCTGAAGACTCAAAAATTAGGTTTTCTGGTTTTATATCTCGGTGGACTATTCTGTGTTTATGCAGATAGTTTAAGCCGGATAGAATATAATACATAAGTCTCAAGGCTCTTTGCTCAGTAATCTTTTGCTCTTTATTAATCAAATCAATCAAAGCCTGTCCTGAATAATACTCAGAAACGATATGAATCGAGCCTCCATCTGAAAAACTTTCCATAGACCTTATCAAAGTTGGATGGTCAATAGTTTGAAGAATTTCTACTTCTTTTTTAGCTTTCCTCAAATTTCTCTCTGAATTCGTTGAAATAGTCTTCATAGATCTCTGAACTTTTGTATTGAGACATTGGACAAGCTTCACGTGACTTGTGGCTCCTTCCCCAATCTTTTTTACTACTGAGTAGTGAGTGTTGAAGCTTTCATCTGATTCGATGAACATTTTAAAATCACAGCGACGAGGTGGAAGGCTTTTTGGAGTTTTCTTTTGAGTCTTTTTCCCGCAGCAGTTTCCCATTTTAGATTATTTTGCAGGATTTTTAATCTGGAGATGAGGAAGTTGAGATCGAGATTTAACTTTGGAACGGAGTTTTTCTGGTAAATTTGGAAGAAATTGAAAATTTAAGGAAGATTTGGAAATAAATACCTGAAAAATTTAAAGGGAGATAATGGTGTAAATTTTTAGGTAAATTATAAGAAATATCATCGAGGTATGTTATTTATTTTTTCTGTTGAGTATTTAATTTAATCTTAAATCTGATCTTTTTATTTAGGTCTCTGATTTATTCTTAGATATTGGAAAGGTAAGGTTTTAGAAATTCCGATAAAAGAGAAAATTTCGAAGAAATTTCTGATTAATACCCCAGAAAACTCCTAAACTAAAAAACCAATATCTAAATACCCGAATTACCTAAATCTACCTATTTAAGACCAGCAATTTGCCTTTTGATCATTGATCTCAGCCCAGAAGCGAGTCCAGTACTGTCCTCGAACTCCATACCCATAAAACCCCCACCCTCCAGATTGTGTAGAAGTTGGCCAAGTGGAATAGCAATAACTCTTATCATCCATTCCAACCACATATCTTCCATCATGAATTTCCGCAATTCTAAAGCCAGATCCTAAAGTGTCGGCACAAATTTTATTTGCCGCATCTCTAGAAGTCAACTGAGTTCCTTGAACAGGGCTTGTAACAGCCAAATAGCCTTCACTCCATCCGCAGTAATACTCTTTATTCATCGCTGCTGATCCACATTTTACTTTATAACATGGCCTTTTAGCTGACATTTTATTTATACATAGGATTGGGAGAGAATGATTGCATGGGTATCACCTGAATAAGGATTGCAACCTCCTGATGTGGAGCTCCATGGACGGTATGTGGGCACTGCGGGAGTCCCTCCACAATGAGCGCCGAATATTTCTTGATCGCCATCTACATAACCGAAGTAGCCAAGAGTCATCCCATACTTAACTCCCTGAAGCCTTCTTTCTTTCATTTCCTCAGCATCCTCCTGTGAAGGTGCATCGTTTTCGTTCAGAAATCTTTCTCCGTTTGAAAAGAGTGAGATTGAAACAATAAAAAAACTGAGAACTTTAATGTTCATTTTTATAGGAAAAATGAATCAAGTAATTTGATTTTTACTTGAAAAATGAAACCTGAAAATAATTCAAATTTAGATTCAATTCAGCTCCCTAGACAATATTTGAGAGTCAATTTCTGGATCAGAGATCATATTTAAGTGTTTTCAATGTACATAGAAGTTGTCTATATTCAAATTTTTAATTTTTCCTATAAAATTTGTATATAGAAAAAGATGAAAATAATATTGATAATAGCTATATTTGAAAGAAGATTAATTAAACATAATAAATCATCTAATATAAATTAGAAGACCATGTCCAAAATATATCTGCTCATAAACTACTTCAACACATTAACTTTATGAATATAACAATTTTTAAAGTACAAATGAGTGTTTTTTAAATGATTTTAATATTAAATTGAAAGTTTTTGGGTATTATATAGTACCTGAAGTATGATATCATAATAAATCTTTTCAATATAACTAAAACCAAACTGTCCGAGTTCTATACAGTATTTTATTATGAAGGTTAATGAAATCGACTTATTCTTATGGTAATGAAGGTTTCCATGTATGGTTTAGTACTTCAATCGAGTTTTTTTAAAAACTAAAGTTTTAGTTATAACATAATGAAAAATGAATTGTAAATCAAAAAATCGAAGGATTATCTTTTATGGTGATGTCATAATTGTTAGAGTGAAAATTAGTCTATTAATGAGTTTAAATCGTCATTCCTGCCCGGTTCACCGAGACCTGAAACTAGACTTCACCTCTTTCGACTTATAGGATTAATAACTGTAATCGCTCGTTCCTGGGTAGATTCACCGTTCTGAATATGAAGATAGAACTCTTTTTATTTGAATATAAGCTTAAAAGTAGTGACAGTACAGGGCTAGGGCACCTTCTGAATGCAAGAAATATTTGAGGAAAAAATATTTCATCCAAAAATCCATCGCCACTCTTTATTGTAATTCTTAAAAAACTTGCGGCCTCGAGTAAAAACACTAGAAATGCGTTTGGCTCTTAGATATTGCGCAAAATACATATACCAACCTAGATTCACCATTTTTCTCTTTTACAGATCGAGTTTTTTAATCAAAATATAATCTAAATAAAATTCCACAAAAAATTTACATAGATTTGAAAATTAATGTTTTAACCTAGCTTGGTAATAATTTCAATGATTTTTAAATATTGTCACAATTAAATAATGATTTTCATTAAACTGTATATTGATGAATCAAAAGGCTCAATAGGTAAAGGTTTGGAAAAAATAAACACTAATCTATTTTCAATATTTATTTCCCATTAAAGTTTATTGATTTCGATAAAATTGATAATAAAATTTTATATTTGTAGTGAGTTTATTGGCAAAATTTACATAATCTTATTGAGGTAATGCATAAAATGTAAATTCCAATAAATTTTCAACTAAATGTTAAAAAAATTATCAAGATATAATATTATTCAAACTTTATGCTCTGTAAATTACTATAAAGCAGTCAAATTAAGTTATTAAAGGAAATCACTCCTAATGAATCTATTATTCATTTATCCTAGAAAAAATTTTAATAAAATACTTATACCTTAATATTAACCTCTCAATCTAAGTACCAAATGAACTAAGCTCTGATCTACTATATTATAATCGTCCAAAGACAAATGATCTTCTAATTGTTTTGCAATAACTGATTTTTGCTGATAAGAATCATTAAATACTTTTGATGAAAATATTAATCTTTGCTGATCAGGAGGAATACTTGTTTGATCTTGAATTTTTTTTCTCAAATTTTGGATACTATCACTAGAATTTATATTTACACTCACCGTTTTACCAGTAAGTGTTTTTATAAATATTTCTATTTCCTCAGGTTCATTAATTTTCAATTTATTTATAAATAATTCTTGCTTTTCATTCAAAAAGAAGTATTTGTAATCATAGTTCTTATATAAATTCAAAGAATTTCTAATATAATTTAAATCTTCATATCTAATCGGGCGATTCTGTTTAATAAATTCCTTTTCGGTTAATATTAAGATCTTTTGTTTTATGGAAATATCTTTAATCATAATCTTTAATTTTTTAGATACTTCGATAGATTTGAAAATTAATTTCTTATATTCGAAACTGATTTCTTGTATAAATGTTAGAATTTTTTGTCTAAAAATCTTTTCTTTCTTGATTAAATTTTTGAAATATCTAACTATATGTTCCTGATGATCTTTTTCTATTTCCTTTTCGATTTTCATTGGAGTATGAGCAAGATTAAGATTTTCAGATGCATGCATTCCAAAATGTTCTACACAACAAATAGTTAAAGTTTTGTTACAATCACAGACTAAAATAGGAGGGTTGGAGCATCCTTTGATGAAGCAGGTTTCCATTTATTATAAGTGTCTATATTATTTTAATTATTTGAGGATATTTACTTGTTAGATGACTCTTTAGCAGCTATGGATCAATATATTGGCAAGTCTTTATTTGAACAGTGCATTTTAAGGCATCTGGCAGGGAAGAACAGGGTGTTTGTG